>JAHDVE020007039.1:0-26350 GCA_022606495.2 Halesus radiatus | reverse complement strand
TTTCAATAAATACATGAGTTTCTTTTTGACGACCTTTTCAAAAATTTTAGCAATATTTGATAAAAGAGATATAGGTCGATAATTTGTTATGTTGTTAGGGCTGCCAGATTTAAAAACTGGATTTATGATAGATTTTTATAAACTGATGGGAATATTCCACTATTCAAACTTAAATTTATAATGTGGGCAATTGGAGTGCTTAGTAATTTATTATACTGTTTCAGTAGTTCTACTGTGACTCCATCAAATCCTGGCGCAGATCCACCTTTTAAATCATTAATAATATTTTCAATATCATTTATTGTTACCGGTTGGAATACAGACAGATTATTTTTTTTAGGACAGTTTTTCTCGAAATGATCTATTTATATTTTTCATCCATCTGTATGGCTAAATTTTGTCCGACGCTAGCGAAATATTTATTAAAGGCATTAGCATATTTTTTAGGTTCCCTTATGGTCTATAAAATTATTTTCAATATAAATTTTTTGGATGAGAGTTTTTTTCTTTTTTTATTATTTATTTCATTTACTGTTTTCCAAATGTGTTTTACATTTTGATTAGCCATTTCAATTTCCTTTTTGTAAAAGTTTTCATTGGTTATATTTATTAAAGAGGTTAATTTGTTCCTAAATTTCTTGTAAAAAGAGATAATTTTTTTATCGTAGGGAAATTTTTTAGTCAGGCGATATAATTCTTCTTTTTTTCTAATAGACACGACTAAACTGAATGATGACGTCATGTATTTGAGAAATGCGTGAACCCGCCTGGTACCAAATTTAGGTTGTCACGTGGTTCAATAAATTTTCCATAAATTTTCAATTCTGATTTCATGATCGTTCTATCGTAAGGAATTTTTTCTGTTTGAGAAATTTTCAATTTTTTGTTGCAATTTGCCTTGAGCATCTTATCTCTCATACTTTATAGTGTCTACAATACTGATAATCTACACCTAAAAAGCTACAGCCTACCCTTGGTCAAGGAGCAATGCACGCTACTGCTGTATGGAGCACATACAGGGGAACTATATCGCCACCCGGTTGGACAACATTATAAAGTGGGACAACGTTTGACATAGTGGTGACCGGTGGCTTAAACTTCAGGAGGTGCAATCAAAAAATTCAAACAAAAAAATCTTCCCTTTATTTGTAAACGAAATCTATTCTACGATCCTCGGCGCGTGAAAATACATTAATTACTTGTTTGTAGTTGTACTGTAGTAAGAGACGATATTAAACATTTTTTAACAATTAACATGGACAGAGAATTTAATCTATTTTGAGGCAACACGTTTCTAAAAATAAATTTAATTCTCTTTAATGTAGAAAATGAACATTCACTCTTCAGATAAGTAATGGGAATTGTAAAAAAATATTTGTTTGAAACTTTCACTACAAAACCTCCAGAAGGTTATTGTTAGTAAGAAATTGCAAAATTAATATCGCTCCATCGACAATATAAAAATATTTTCCACTGTATATTACGAAGAGCTCTTTTTTTTAACTAAAATTAGTCAATAAATTCGTATGTCCTGATGGCGATATTGAAATCGATTTCCGGAAATATTTGTATTCATGATTGCATCAATTTCAGACATAAAATCATTTAGGCCCCGATACATCTCCAGATTAGAGGAATTCGAAGTTTCGTCTTTTCCTCTCAATGCCAGTTTAAAAGCACCACAAAACTTAATACAGTCTACTTGAGAGTATGTATCGGTTTTTATCAACCCGATCATTAAATTGATTTACCGACACGCTATACCCCGCCTTTTATTATTGACAAATGTCTAATGTTCCCAAAACAGCGAAAATAATTTCATTTAAAATGTGTATTTGAGAATAAGAATGCTTCTTCATTTTCGCGGATAAGTACGTCAAGTCTGTTATCCCACTTTCAGTCCAATGTGTTAATTAATTTGTTCTGCTTCCCAATTAAATAATATAAAAATAATATATAGTATATTTGGGCACGTTCCAAAGTGGAAGATACTTTCAGTATCGCCCTGGTGAAAGACCACCACCTTCCCCTTCTCCTTCCTCTCCCCAATACCTTCACCCTCACAACATTCCCCAATTGGGTATGCCATAGTCTCACTGGCTCCAGATAGTTGTGAGCAGTTGAGACTCTTGTGCGGTATTATAGTAAAACAAAAAAAAATATACTGTTACTCTTAGGGGCTATTATATCAACAACAACTAATAACCGGACCAAAACAAAAAAAAAACTTTAGTGCCCTGCTTGTACCCTGTTTACACGCCTTTTCTTCTTCGGAAGTGTTCGGTAAAACCGACTTTTGCCGAATAACGTGTGCAGTGATCACGTCTATGTTATTTCTATGTAGAAAACAGAGTCTCTCACTAGTTTTTATACAAAATTCAGATTTCCGTAATGCAGTTCAAGAAAAGGAACACTCACTGCCGACATACGGCAACCATCGCAATGCATCGGCCGTGGTAAGTTTTTAGGTACAACCCTAATTAGATACCTTTGTACTTTGTGCAACAGTTACTTTGTGTTATCTGAAAATTGGATTTTAAATTGATTATTGACTGGTCATTTTGTCCATTATATTGGATGTGGGGATGTGTTGCACATCTGCACCCATGCACCGGTCTCCCCTGGTTTGACATGCACTTGATTATTTATATTTCTTATGAAATGTTATTTTATTTTTAACAAATTGCTGTGTGGGTCAGCCAGGGTTGACATGATTTTCCCTGACCTGAAAAAACCCAGCGGGTTTTTACAAGTAAAATCCGCTTAAAAAGCCCCTGAGTTTATTACCAAAAATGTTTTTTTTGACAACTATACAAATGAAAATAATAATTAACAATATAAGTTATAAAACCATACTTTATTTCATTTTTATATAAGTACTATATTAGTCATTGTGGGTGATTTCGGATACTAAAATATAAAATATATTCCTATGGTAGAATAAGAACAATAAGTAGGAAATATTCACGGGATGAGAGTGTAAAAAAACATTCAAAATGTAACCATCTGGGCTGGGCGGTCACAGGAGCCCAAATCTATTTAATTGAGACGACAATGTGATAACATATTGTTGTTCAGATGAAATTAATATTTTTCTGTAAATCTTCAATATAAGCAATATTCAAGCTAGCAGTCCACAATGGAGTACTGATACCAACCCTGATGTATGAAAGTGAGGCTCGGAACTGTCAGAGGAAGGATGGAAGTAGACTGAAAACTGTATAAATGAGACTGAAAAACTATGTATGACTGAATATGAGCGTAGTGAGTAACATTAAGAAAAAGACGCTTAGATGGTTTGAGCACGTAGAGCAGATGAACGAAGAAAGAAGTGTAAGGAGAATATATGATGGAAATATGAATGGAAGAAGAAGCCGGAAATGCCCGAGGAAGACATGGCACGGTCAAGCGAACCAAGCAATTGAGTCGGGCCATGTCAAGATTCAAATTAACAGGAGAGTATGTATGGTGCAATGTATGTGAATGAAGCAAGGAGTGTGTGCCAAGACCGAGTTTTTTGGCGGTCCGTCCTCTCTGTCTACCCCTGCGGAGAAACGGCGTGATGGTTAGTTGGTTCTAAACACTTCATGAAATGTAATCAATAAAGGGTAGTTAGTATAAGGTCAAATAGTACTTTTATATGTTTAGCTATTAATAAAGTATGTATGTATTAGCAATGTGTATAGATTATCATTTATCTCGAAAATTAATTCTAATTTTTATTATTTAAAATCGTACACTCACTTACAGTTTCTTCTAATTAAACCAGAAAAAATCCAATGGGCAAACGTTTTTTAAAAAAAAAAATGGTTTTATGCCAACCCTGGGGTCGGCATCGTGGTACTTTTCGGAATACTCTGGCATAGGTTAAATTTTATATTTCATAGGAGAACTGTATTAAAGTCAACCAAAGTTGCCGTAACGGGCGTCTGATACAAATGGTATTTTTTGCAGTAACACGTATTTTGCGATCACGTGTAAAAAGTTAAACATCAGTGTGTGGTCTGCATGAGAGGCCCCAAAGTTACCATTATGATCTCATATTTGGGGATGCTTCACAGATGGTCTTTTGAAAGAAATAAATAAGTGAATCTGAGTGTTGAAGAAGCCCATCTTGTAAAAACCCAAAAACCTGCAAGTCCTTCCGTTGTCGAACTTTTCAGTACAAGTTATCTTATCTCCTATCCGAGGTTGTCTATCATTAGAGCAATCTTCAGCCTACAGGCTGAACCCGAAACAACTGAGGAACAGCACTTGCAATAGCCATTTAGATTATGAGGCTGTGAAAATCAGCATCATCCTCTGCTTTGTCTTCCATCAATCCTTCCCATGAATTATCAGTTGGGTAATATGACTAAGTTACTGAACCTGTGTTCAAATATTTCGTGTCTCCCGGCTGTGTAACGATGCCGAAGGGATCAATGATCTTAAGAACACCTTACATTGAAATACCATAGGAGAAAATGCAGGAGAAAGCTGTGTTAATTCTCGACGTCTTTGTTCTATAGCAATGGTTCCCAACTGATCGATCGATTTGGGCGATTTCAATTACGAATGTGAATTTTAAAATAATACCTTGTTTTAACTTTACAACCATGAATGAACAAAATAATATCCAAGTTGTTTGACCAATTAGTTTTACCAAATTCTGGCTTATCTGTTAAGAAGTGGTTTAATGGTCAAAGAAACAGAATTTTTTTTTTTTTTTATATCTTGTCTTATTAGAAGTAAAGTCACAAGGAGGAAATCTTTAATTGGTTTTATATTCGGTGTACAATGTATGTACTAAATGATATAATGTAAACCAGAGGTTTCCCTTTTCATCAGCACGCTCCCTCTGTTTCTTATTACGTAACGAAATCTAAATATATTCACTGTGACTGAGAGATAATAACTCTTATTTCATCACCCCTATTCTCCGTTATCTATAGCTATTTGCTCTTGATAAATACATATTTAGATGCATATTTTACATATTATATTTCAGAGTACATTATTGTTCACCTGATAACACGTCCCGAGAATCCTCGCTAGGTGTTATAACACGGTAAATAAAATTACAATAAAACTATTAATCCATTAATAAATCAATAGAATCTTGTTGCATGATGCTTTCGATGGTGTAACTATGACAAATTTGAATTCATAAGGAAAATTTATTAAAAATATTTTTATACACCTCTCCCCCATTTCACCCCTTCACCGCCCCTTATAGCCCTTTACCGCCCCCCATTTGCCCCTGAGACCACTACTTTGAATCTCTCCAACACCCCTTGTGGGGGCAATATCGCCGATGTTGGGAATATCCCATGTAAACTGTTGATTTCCTTAAAATTAATAAATAAATAATCAAGAGTCCCAACTCCCCGGAGCCAGTGGGACCATGCCATCCTAAAATTCCGAATGGGGTAGGGAAGAGAAGGGTAGGGAAGAGAAGGAAATGTCGAATAGGAAGCTTTGGGAAGTACCTGGCTATTCAGATCTTCCCATCAAACACAGCTAAAGCCATATCAGGCAACTTTTCGATTCTGAATGGTGGCTGTGTCGGACGTCTTCGCCTATTCCGCGATGTTTGCCATGGAAGTTTTAACTCGCTCTGCTTCTACCGACTTGCATTCTTCTTCATTCTGATCATCGCTGGCCCTGGACCCCCCGAACTACCACAACCCACTAGACCCAAACCCTCGCATCTACCACAAGACTCGCAGAGCATTCACCGGAGTTTTGAATTTGTGCAAAAGGATTTTGCAACTTTGGAATGTCCTAGTAAATATATCCATGAGAATAAAACAATAGTTTAAATTCTGCTCTATTAAAACATACGATATTATAGAAGACCTCCAAGATGAAACTTTGTAGAAAAATATAGTTCCGATGGAAAAAAATGTACTGCTCAAGAATTAGTTATTTTTTATTTATTTATTTTTCTCAGCTGCTCAAATGTACAATCAAATAAATTTCTACATGAAGTAAACAAATTGAAATAAAATAATCATGTATGTTGTAGTTGCCCCGATAATCTGAAAAAAATCATTGAAAATCTTTATAGATTAATAAATTTATATACATTACATTATCATAAACAATAAGGTAGCTGTGTTTCAAATTCCATCATATCTGATGACCATCGAATCAGCAAAACGATCAAAGAGATCATAATAATCAAATACAGTATAATAATCATATTCTCTTGAACAGTTTTTGGGATATTATATCATGTTGCTCTTCCCCCTCCCGTAGCAAACATTTCGGACAGCTTTACAGTGTCTCTTAAGAGGGTTAACGTGCGCAACACGGTATTATTTCAACATACATAAATATACACTACAAAACAATCTACACATCTGCCCTGATGATAGACACTGTAATGCTCTCCGAAACATTGTCTACAGGAGGAGGTAGCGCAATAGAGCATAATATTAAGTAAATAAAAACTGTTTAAGTAAATACTTTTAGCCATGTAAACCTGAACTCATATCTTACACAGTATAATAGTACTAATTTTAAAATATCAGTCATACACAAGATAGTTCGAATTTTATAATTTTAACCATACGCAGTTTACTTCTAATTTTAAAATTTCAATTGCACACTTGCTTGATACTTACAGTAAAGTAGAGTGTATTATTTACTGGGAAAAAATCTACCGCTGTAAACCTCGGGGAAATGGTTAACATGTACACAGACATCATGTGGAGCTAAAAATAGTAAATGATTCTTTCGTAATTTATCAAATTACTAAACGTGAACTGGATCTATGCTTGTGTTAATGGTTTACTTTATACCTTGTTAGATATATCTTGGTCAGTTTCCACACATAACATCTTGTTGATAAGATAAGGTGTTTTTTTAGCCTGAAACATTCGTATTAAGATCTATTCACATCTACCGACACCTCGCAGAGCAGAACCGTATAGCACATGCACAGTACAGACGCGAGTATTCACATTACACCGTGTAGCACACAGCTACATGCGAGTACAGCTCTCAACTAACTGTCAACTGAGCGTCAGCGTCCGCCACAACACGTTTGAGGATTTTATAATCCTCTTCCCATATATAATATTATTTTATAACCTAAATTCCCTGACAAATTCAAACAATTTATCGTTATCCATCTTCTCGGTTTTAGCAATATCTGCATCTAGTGATACCAACTGACGAAGATGACGGTGCCAACACTGCTAACAGTGTGTGTTCATACTAACTATGCACGTACGACCATCAGCAACGTTAAAATATTCTATTCGACAATCTCGGCCGGTGCTTGCCCGTGCATGTGCGGATACTTACGCTGTAATATGTATATTTTTTTTTTTTTTTTTTTACAGTAACTCCACACAGGAGACCAAGGAGGAAATAATTTCCCTCAAGGCCTATATCATCTTTGGGGATGCTGTGTGGAGGATCTTTTAGAGGATAGGAAGGAGTGAACTTGGGTCTTGAAGAGACCCATGTTATAGGATGGAGGAAACACAGAGGCCGGCAGATCATTCCACAGCCGAGCTGTTGAACACAAGAACGAGTCGTAGAAGCGACCCGTTCTCATGTGACAAATGTCAACCGTGTGCAAATGTTGGGCGCGCGTTTGGCGTGTTTCCCGACTATGCACCGGTGCCGAAGGGATCAATGACGCTAGTTCCTCGGAGCATCTTCCATTAAAATACCGGTAGAACAAGGACAGCATTCCCACCCGACGTCTGTGCTCCAAAGATTGCAACCCATTTGTTAAGATAGTCGAATCTATCAAACGGACCGCCCGTTTCTGCACAGAGTCAAGGTTTTTTTTTCAGATATTTTGGGACTCCCGACCAGAGGTGGCTGCCAAATTCTACAATGGGGCGCACTTGCGATTTGTACAGGGTCAGCAGTTGTGTACTATTAAAGTATCTGCGGGCTCTGTACAATACGCCCAGCTTCTGAGAGGCTAACTTTACTCTGGCTTCGATGGAGCCCCCATACCTGAGCTGATCACTTAAGGTTACACCAAGCATATCAATGGAGGGCTTGTTGGGAAGATTGCTTCCATTAAAGGAGACTAGATTGTCATTTCGATCCCTTTTAGACGTAATCAGACATGATTGGGTCTTTGAAACATTAAATTCGACGAGGTTATTCTTACCCCAAGAGGAGACCCTCTCGAGGTAACCGTCCATTCTCTGTTTCAAAGCCCTCCGAGCCGTTGGAGTTTGTGTGCCCTTTGGGGGCTTGTCAAACAAAAAGCAATCATGGACTGTACTGTCATCCGCGTAACAATGGATTGGTGCACATGTCAAGAGGTCATTGATGTGCAACAAAAACAATGTCGGAGACAGAACCGATCCTTGTGGGACGCCAGCATTTATTGAATGCGAGGAAGAGATGAAACCATCAGCAACCGTCTGAATCGATCTCTCCCTCAAAAAGTCGGCAATCCACGTACACAAGGAAACGGGAAGTCCGTAAGAAGGCAGTTTGTTGACAAGTCCTCGGTGCCAAACCCGGTCAAAGCCTTAGAAATGTCCAGTGAGACCGTTTGAATCTCACCATAACGTTCCAGGCACCGCCCCCAAACATGCGTCACATACGCGAGAAGATCACCGCACGAGCGGTTCCGCCGGAATCCGTACTGGCGGTCGTTAATGATTTTGTTCTTCTCGAGGTATGTGAGCAGTTTGTCGTTGATCACACGCTCCATCACCTTGGACAGAACTGATGTGATCGCTATGGGGCGGTAGTTGGCCGGGTTGGAGCGGTCACCTTTCTTAGGTATAGGATGAATGACCGCTTTTTTCCAACCAGAGGGCACAGAGCCACATTTCAGGGACATTTTAAAGAGCTTAATATATATATGTTTGATATATCCATTGGTATAACACATATGGCCGAATTCACAGACCTACTTTCTTTAAAACATTTGTGTCTAAATTCCTAATAATTTTCCCAGAGTAGATAGGCTTTGAAAAAATTGCACAATAGGCTATCATTAACGAAGGACCAGAAACCATCATAAAGCTCAGAGAGCTACCTGTTATTTTAGAGCATCGGCATAATTTGACAAAGTACGCTTCCACTCGAGGACAGTAATAAACTGGCGGTCCGTCAGACAATACGGGTCATAAAAACCCACCCGTACTCGGACCGGAACGACCTCAGGAACCGTGGAACCAGTTTCCCAGAATTCTGATAATAATTATGTTAAGTTACGGAACAGGCCTACCAGCGGCACCTAGTGGTCAATTTAGGTAATGGTCGATGCTAGCGCCAGGGAACCGTTGCAACATTTCCGCCAGACGGGAACAGGAAGAACTATATCCCTAGGACGGATGACAACCAGCAACAGAAGGAGCTGGTTGTCGAGACAATTGAGTTCAGAACCCCGGCTCGGGAGGTTATCCCATCTCCGCCCTTCGGAGAGGGCGTCCAGGCAGCGGGAATAGTTGATTGCAGAACCACGGCTCGGGAAGTTGTCCCATTTCTGCCCTTCGGAGAGGCCGCCCAGGCCACGGGACAGATGACTGTATGCTTCCGCCCAGGAAGGTACCCATCCTCATCCCTCGGAGAGGCCACCCAAGCCCTCCGACTTCCGGCCAGGAAGTTACTGATTTCCGCCTTCGGAGACCAACCACTATGACGCGAGGACTCTGGACCCTGGATAGTCATCAGAAAAGGGAAGATCATTCGAACTCTTGTTGTAATCCTCCCAACGCCCACATCGCCCAGTGATATTAATTTTAAGAATCCAGACTTTCACGTAAAATTAAGTACTTGACCTACTAATTTTAATAATCTATTTGAACCTAGTTAAGATTAACTCTGATTTAACCCCTTGAATGTTCCATATGAAAGAATAAACGACTTATCGTAATATATAAAGCGAGTTTTAGTTCCTACCTTTTTGCGTTATTCGAAGAGATATTATAAACCCACCTAAGTAAGAAAATAACATGTTCATAGATAATTTAGGCAACTAATGTTGTCGTGCCTGTACTGAACTGTTCTGCACACATGCTGGTAAATGTGAATATACCTATAGAGACTCCCAGTATAGTAATGTATAAAAAAGTTATTAAAGGTGAACATGAGAATTTCTCGTCTCGCCGATCTATTGGAGCACCTAGACTGAGTTAACTGCCCCACACCAAACTTTGATGTAATAAGAGATAACGACCGCTGTAATAAAATAACACTATGTATTATCTCTGATCACAGGTGATAATGGACAACCATGCATACTCTTTATATAGCTACAGTTGTCTCGCTTTCATGCCGTCTCTCTCATCAACGACTTCAGTTGTACATTCATTACAATAAATATTTCGAAATTTTTAGACTGTTTTAGGAAGATAAATGGCTGAGACCAAAATAGTTAAAACCTCTAAGCATGCATTTTTTTCTCAACTTTATGTGGGGTGATTTATTCACCAGAAGCAGAAAAATAATGTGCTATCAGATTTTTTACGCCACCCATGCCAAGCGGTGCCATGTAGTAAATTTTAATTATTTTTGTATTCAACTAAAATTACCGCTCATGTAAAGTTCGTGTCAAGGTGTTGAAATGCATCAGAGGGTTAAATATTTCTGTAGCTTTGGCTTTGCCAAGAGTAAAGCATGCATTTTTTATTTGTAATAAAGTTAGAGTATAACAATAACTTTAAAACGTTTATTTTGACAATGATAAAAGAGGCTCGAATCTTTCAGCCAGAAAGAAGCTTACCTCTGTTTCACACATGTTGCATACCAAAACAATGGACAGCAAGTTAGTAATGTTCACCACGCACTGTGCAACTGTCTTAAAAAAAAAATCTAATTTCACGTCGTTTACCGCCTCACCCATTCTTATTACCATTGACATTATGAAGAATGTATCCAGCAAAATATTTATAAATGACATGGCAATCAATATAAAAACAGTTATTGAAAAACAATCTCCCACAACTATACTGTAATTACAGATATTTGAATATGACTTCCAAATGAGATTGAGGTTTTCCAACATGTGTTTTCTTGAATGTAAATTGAATCGTTTCCTCATATTTATATCTATCAAGAATTTGTGTTTGACATGCGAGTACTTCGGTATCAAAAATCTCTTGTATATTTCTTCATTTAATGCTTTTAAAATTAGCCAAACACTGGCGTAGAAAGCAGAACATAAAAATTGTTCCATAGTCAGCCGATATGATGGCCCGCTTTTCACAAATGCTATTACCAACTTTGGTAATGAACTCAAAGATTGTATATAAATAGTAATAAACGTGTAACTTAAATAATAAGTCATCTCAATCACAACTGCCCAGGTAAAAAGGCGTTTGAACTTTGAGTAGTCGACCTTACACCCGAGATCTTTGAATATTTGTTCACTTTCGGAGATAACTTCAAATGCATAGGCTAAACGATTTCTTTTCAAAACTCTCAATATAAATAACAGAAAAAGTATGGGTCCAACGTTTAGTTGCCACTGTTCACTGTAATAGAATACTACTGGTGTTTTGTCGTCGATCACCATATCGTGGTTTCCAATAATAAGGTTGAAGGCGTAAGCTACGTAATATGTGACCATAATAATAAGAGCTACTATGAAGTACGGAAAGACTATCAAAGTTGCTTTTGATTTTCCAGGACATATTTTGAATTTGAAAGGATGAATTGTAGACACACAACCTAATATTAGAACTGGGGACATGGCGGTCAACATTGAATCGGCTTTGAAAAAGTTTTTTAAGTATCCAGCCATTCTCAAGATATTTTATTATATCAGTTTCCTATAATGGTTGACTTCTTTGCAGAATAATATGATGCTTTTAAAACACATGTATATAAATATGGTACGAATTATGTGTTATGGGTTTCCGCAAAGCGTAACAAATTGACCTGATATGTCAAATATTCTTGACAACAATGCTTTTCACAATTACTTAATTAAGCATTTGAATAGGTAATGCCCCTTTTGGTCTGTCAATCAATTGAACAAAACATCACATTCCGGTTATCTGATTATGGGTTGGTTATATGATATTTTCATTAATCATTGCTAAGTAAATGAAACAATCAGCTTATATCGGATTATTATAAAACAATGTATCTAATGTCAAAAGTCAAAATAACAGAGATATACGTAACAAACAAAGAGTAAATTTATTTATTATTTCATTTTATTTGTTTTGGAATAACTTATTGAAGCTTAAAAACCTTCTTTTCTGTGTCTTTTGGATTTAATGTTTCATTTTGAGAGTTGTTGGTATTATCTTCAATGATTAAAAATACTATTTATTTATTTATTTTTCAGTCTCCATAAAACAATTGTATACTAATATATATTACAGATATTAAAATACACACAATAAACGAGAAACGGTAAAAACATACATAGGCAAGTAATAGGAATAACAAATAGTACAAGTAAGAAAACATTTGCATGTTAATGATTTAAGCAATATTAAAGATGATAATAATAATAATAATTGCATGATTTGTATAGGGCCGTTTTTATGAAAAATCACCTCAAGGGCGCTGTACAAATATTTCTTAACTAATTATATATGGTACACACAGATACAGAAAAACATACTTACCTGGCAGGTCGCTTCAGATGAACACAGTTTTATTAGAAAATTTATTTATAGAGATGATAGTTTTACATGGTTATTTGTTGCTCCTTTTCTATTGATGTTACATTTATTAGAAGATTGGTGGCACAAGAAGAGTTGGTATTTATTGAGATAATTATAATTTTTAGGACTGGAAAGTATTCATAAAATGAATTTTAGGACTCAAAAATATCTATAAAATAACCTTAAAAAGCGTAAGAAGCTTTTAATAAATATAAACTTTTTATTTTTTATTTTACACTTTTGTTATTTACAGTGTTGAGGGCTGTGGACGCATTTGCGCACCGATGCGTGAACTTTTTTATTTTATTTATTTAATGACTTTAGGTAACTACTAACCGGCTAGCCTAGCTAAGCAATTTCCAGGTGAATTTCTTCAATTTATGGATACGATTGTCTGAAAAGATGTGTTTTAAGTTTTGTTCTGAATTCTGTTGAGTTTTTGATAATTCTTAAGTCATGCGGCAGTTCATTCCAGACTTTAGGTCCTGACACTCCGAAAGTACGATCCCCGAACTTAGTATTAGGTGTGCGCTTTGGTTCCTTTAACCTGCCGATAGCTGATGACGATGCTGACCTAAGGGTGGACTGCCGTGAGTTGGTATTTTCGGGAATACACATTTCTAATAAGTAAGCCGGAGTCATTCCGTTAAGTGACTTAAATACCATCCAGCATATCTTGAACTGGATTCTTTCAGGACATTTGAGCCAGTGGAGATTTTTGAGATGCTCTGAAAGGTGAGAATATTTAGATACGCCGGTGATAAGTCTTGCTGCAGCGTTGAATGCTGATTGCAATTTGTTAATTTGGTATTTGGGGAGACTCGCATATATTCCGTTGCAGTAATCTAGACGTGACACAACGTACGAATTGACAAGCAGTTTAGTTGCCTCTGTTGGCAGGTTTCTCCGTACTGCTTTTATTTGCCTCAATTGAAAGAACCCTGTACTTACAGTTCTGTTTACTTGACTTTTAAGGGAAAAGTCTGCATCCAGATTGACACCGAGTAATTTAACACACGTCTTCAGAGTAATGTCACTTCCTGAAATATTTATTGGGGAGTTATCAATGATATGCTGACGTCTGCTTGTGGCGGTCCAGAGAAACTCAGTTTTTGACGGATTCAGCTTCAGTCTATTTGAGGTCATCCAGCGAGTTATTGCTTCTAGACACTCAGCTATGCAAGTTTTTAGTCTGTCTATTTCTTCTGGTAAGCAGTAGAAATAAACTTGCTGGTTGTCAGCATAGCAGTGGGATTGGAGACCAAACGATTCTATTATTTTAGCTACATCATTTGCGAAAATGATGAACAGCAGAGAGCCCAGATCGGATTGGTTTTGCCCCATCTTCACTGCTTGTAAACGATTGGTTAAATACGATGTCAGCCAATTCTTAAAGCCACAGTTTAAACCAAAGGATTCTTCTAAACGTGTGATAAGAAAATCGTGGTCAATCGTATCAAAAGCGGCACTCATGTCTAAGACTGAAAGAAGTGCCAGCTTGCCCGACTCTATGGCCAGAGTTATATCCGACAAAACGCGTAGTAATCCAGTTTCCGTTGAGTGGAACCTTCTGTATGCAGATTGATATTTAGTTAACAATTTATTTAAATTTAAGTGACTTATTATCTGTAAAGCAGTAATTTTTTCTAAGATTTTAGATATAAATGAAAGATTTGAAACGGGTCAGTAATTTGAAAGATCTTCAGCGTCCAATTGAGGTTTTTTTAATAATGGAGTTACAACAGCTGCTTTTAGTGATTTTGGAAAATCACCAATGTTAAATGACTTATTAAAGAGTTGAACTAGGAAGGGAGCTAATTCGTTGCAACACTTCTTTAGTAACCATGTTGGTATAGGATAGAGTGCACACTGTTTGTTTGGTGAAGCGAGTATTAACTTCCTCACTTCTTCGAGGGTTGTAGATTTGAAGGCAGATAAGGTTCCGCCATTATTTTTTGTAAAAGATGGCGGTGGGGCGGCGATTGTTAGCGCGCGTATGGTCTCAATTTTTTCGAGAAAAAACTTGGAAAAGATATCCGGAGCGATGTCAATTGTATTTTGTGCACGAACATCAGCAACAACTGTCTTAACCGAGTTCCAAAGACGACGCGGATTTGTACGTTCTGAGTGAATCTTATTTATCCAATATTCAGACCTTTTTGAACGAATTAAGATTGTGTACTCTTTTTGAGCCTGTATCCAATCGTTTCGTGAGGTAACCTCTGACCGTCTGTAGGACCTCTCCAATTTCCGCATTACTCTCTTCTGATTTCGACATTCTTCATCAAACCAGTCGTCAGATTTTCGAAGTTTTTGTAGAAGATGGAGCATATTTATTTAAAAGGGTTGAGAGTACGGTGTTGTAATCATCTGCCAGTTTGGTAGGGGATTCTGTTTCCCAAGCGCTTTGTGTGCAAAGCAGGGAGGCCTTTAGATCTGTGAGGAAGTCTTCAAAGTTAAAACTACGCCATGCTCTTGATGAGATAGTTACGTAAGGGATTTTCGGTGGGTTAAAATCGATCTCAGTGCGAATTAGTCGGTGATCTGATAA
Organism: Halesus radiatus; assembly: GCA_022606495.2. Classification (NCBI taxonomy): domain Eukaryota; kingdom Metazoa; phylum Arthropoda; class Insecta; order Trichoptera; family Limnephilidae; genus Halesus; species Halesus radiatus. The sequence goes on along the minus strand of JAHDVE020007039.1, from coordinate 11,206 downwards.
CCCCACATCCACGCTATCTGCTACTAGGGATGGGCCGCATGACTTTGAAACAAAAATATCCAAAAATATCTGTATCAAACATGCAACAACTGAAAGGTTAGTAGGAGTGGTATAAAAAGTCATGGGGAAGTTTTATAACTATTTTGTGACATGGGTCAAAAGATAGTTGCAAAACTGTCTGTAAGCGATATTGAAAATGTCAACGGTCAATGCAGCATTGAGCAGTTGAGTCGCTCTGCTGATTGGCGTGTTCTTGTAAACAGAAGTTCTCGTTTTTTGAGCATAAAATAGTGCATGAGATCTCCCACGAGTATCCTTTTTAGGAATGCATAAGTTTACCCATTTCAACAAAGGTGGATTACATATGTTTCCAGAGATCAAGTTTAAAGAACATTTCCTTAAAAATATTTTTCAGCTAGCTTCTAAGGTATTGAAATCAAGCATTCCCGTTAAGAACAATGATGGATATAAGAATGGATAATATAATATATATATATATATAATCACCTCTTCTCGTACTATGTTGATCTAGTAAGATTTACATGACCTTTGTTGATCTACCTTTAACACCATTTATCTTGGCTCCGGTGGGATACATCTGCACGAGTTGGCAACAGTGCCTTAATCATTACCAAGGTTGTCAGTTTGCAACTGACCCCAGTCGGTCTGTTCGTCATCAAAATATAAGAAATTTGCTCCAGTTTAACAGTTATTTTTTATTCATTTACTCTCCTTTCGTTGCTCCGATTGATGTATTCGCAGTTTCTAGATACAAGTTGATCTAAAATGAATGTGTATTCAGTTTCTAGATACAAGTTGATCATATATTTTTTATTAATTTATTCTCCTTTCGTTGCTCCGTTTGATGTATTCTCAGTTTCTAGATACAAGTTGATCTAGAAATGAATATGTATGTAGGTACGACGAAGATTGTAAACATGGGTTGAGGCGTGCGGGGAGAGAGGGGGGGGGGGAGTTCGTCACACGGAAAGAGAACGCTAACCTACGAATTCTCTCAGTCCTACAGTCCAGCCGCCGGCGTTGTTCACCGCTGAGCCCGGCTTTTCGGCGGGAGGACATGTTGTATTTTAAATATCACCTTTAGCGCGCTGACAAAATGCAATTAATTTGAGAACAATTTCTCTTATTCAAAATGATAAGATGGTATTATTTTGGATAATTTATTCTGTTAAAAAAATATGTGGTAATTGTTTTTAACAATCGTATAAGTTACAAAGGAATAAAAATATTCCGTTCAAAGATGAACAATTAACTTTATCAACGAAATAATAATATGAACCTTTCTAATCACAAGCATCTGTTTTATTGAGGTAGGTTAGAAATAATATAGTTTTATTCACACTGTGTTTTATTGGCGATATCAAAAATTATTTTTACGCGAAATCTTCTAATGAGCGAGTAATTGTGATATTTTCTCATATATTAAAAAAATATTTTATGTTTTCTTCAAATGATTGATAACTTTGTGGAGTCATTATTAATTACATAATTAAATATTTTATGGTTTAATCCAAGATGATATTAAAAAAATATAATTATGTAGTTATAAGAAAAATGTGTTTCCTACTAAAAACAATCCCATGACCTTTTTCGTACTATTATATTGTATCAAAAGCATTCGCTTGTAAATGGAGATGAATTTACACTTCTTGGTATATAAATACCAAATATAGATGAGAATTAGATAAAAACTTTTTAATTATCTTACGCTGTCAACTTTTAATTGTATTAATTTATATTAATTCTAATTATTAATTGTTTTAAATAATAAAACACTTAATTTCTAATACCGTCCCCTTTATAGAATATAAAAAAATAGAATATTAACAATTTACAACCACCTTACTTTAGAGACAAACTGTATTACAATAAAAACTTCCACACATACCATACAAGAAAGAAAGAAGATATTAGACAAAAAAAATCCCAAACACAAAATTGTTTACTGTTACAGTACCTATAAAGGCATCAATTTGTATATAGCTTAGTAAACACTGAATTAAAAAAAAAATAGGTACCTAAATTAAGAATATTGAGAGTAGGATATAAAAGTTATTTATGCATTAAGTATTGGAAATAAGCAATACGTAAAAATACATAAGTTTATATTAGACCGCATGAAGTGGAACTATTTTAAGTTTAATAAATAAAATAAATGTATAGAGATTTCATTGTCTGTTAGATCAGCTAATTTGAGTTTCTTCAAATTAATCTTACAGTCTATTTTCAAGCACCGACTTGAGCATAAGTTCAATTTATTTTTTATTCATTTATTCTCCTTGAGCATACGTTCAATTTATTTTTTATTCATTTACTCTCCTTTCGTTGCTCCGATTGATGTATTCGCAGTTTCTAGATACATGTTGATCTAAAATGAATGTGTATTCAGTTTCTAGATACAAGTTGATCATATATGTTTTACTAATTTATTCTCCTTTCGTTGCTCCGTTTGATGTATTCTCAGTTTCTAGATACAAGTTGATCTAGAAATGAATGTGTATTCAGTTTCTAGATACAGGTTGATCCAGAAATGAATATGTATGTAGGTACAACGAAGATTTTGAACGTGGTTTGGGCCGGGCGGGGAGAAGGGGGGGGGGTCATCACATGGAAAGAGAACGCAAATCTACGAATTCTCTCAGTCCCACATTCAAGCCGCCAGCGTTTCTCGGCGTTGAGCAAATAACCGTTGTTCAGAAATTGAACTCTCCCTTATAAGGGAATTCCCTAAAATCCACGGTAGTCGCCCGCTTGTAGCCGGCGAGATGGTGCGGAGCGATACAATAATTATGAGGTCTCTCTTCTTTCAAATAGTGTGTGTATGCGTTGGAAAGACAACAAACTATACACATTTTTGTCAACTTGAGCAACGAAAGAACAGTTTGTAAGGTGGTAGAAAATTGTTAAAATTCAGATATTTTATAATATTCTATAAAGGGACGGTATAAATAAAATAAAAGTTAGGAATTAAATGTTGTATTCACTAAAACACTTAACACTTGGAATTTATATTAATTAGTGCAATTAATATTAATTATTAGAATTACAAATTGTCAGCATAAGAAACTTATTTTTATTTTTATAAATTTCATTTCTATTTGGTATTTATATTCCAATAAGGTACCTACTTATTAGTGTGAGTTCCTCTCCATTCACAAGTGAATGATTTTGATAAAAAGAGTTAAAAAAAAGTTATGGGATTGTTGTAAGTAGGAAACATATTTTTTCTGTACCTACCTAATTATTTTTTTTAGTATTATATTGGGTTAAACTATAAGCTTTTTTTAATGTAAGAGAAAATAGTACAATTAATCGCTCATTAGAAGATTGTTTCTTTCGCGTAAAAAATATGTTTGATATCGCCGATAAAACATAGTTTGAATTTTATTTAAAACTAGATTATTTCTAGCCTAACTCAATAAAAGAGATATTTGTGATTAGAAAGGTTCATATTATTATTCCGTTCCTTTGTTTCCGCAACAAAATTTTTCAAAATTTCCGTTCAAATTTGCATTATCTAAGTTTTATGTAAGTAGGTATTATTCCACGCCGTCATTACGATGTGGTTTTTTTGTTTAATGTTTCATTTGAGATTTGTTAATATTTTTTCATTCAGCTAATAAATTACATTAAGCCTTCAAAGGAGATCAAATTAATTTGTCTCCTCATTGATGAAGTTAATTGTTCATCTTGGACGTAATATTGATACTAAATGATACGACTAAATACTTGAGTCGGGCCATATCAATCTGAATAACAGAAGAGCATGTATAAGATGTATGAATATGAACGAAGCAAGGAGTGTGTGCCAAGACAGAATTGTGTGGCGGTCTTTTCTCTCTGCCTAACCCTGCAGAAACAGCATGATGATTAGTTAGTTATATATGGTAAACTTAAAACAATTTTGTTAAAATTTATTACTTTAATTTTTTTATTATTATTTAAATTGGAGTATGTTGTTCGGCTGATGGCAGAAGAGATGAGAAGGAGATTGGTTAGAGGAAGATGGGGAAGTTCCTGGTTATTCAGATCTGGTCACCAAAGACGGCGTAAGCCATTTCAAGCAATTTTTATACAAAATCATATATCGTACAGTCCTCAAACAATAAATTTATAATAAACGATTTTTCACAAAAATAACAATTAATCACTATAAATAGCTAAAATTAGCAATTTCCACCACCAGACAACTAGGTGAGCGGTTACGTCGGTCACCAAATTATTGATTAATTACGGTGGTTACAGGTCAAATTCAACTTGTGCCGATTTTATTAATTTTTCTTTTTAAATATTTTTCCACGTTTTTTTCTATTATAAATTTTAGTAAAACGGTTTATCGCCAACATTATTTAATAATCATTTTTTTAAAACTTATTTTTAAAAATATATTTTGCACGGTTTTATTTTTATTATAAATTTTACTAAAACTGTTTCATCGTTTGAACATTAAATAATGAAAACGAATTATAGCGTACCTAACTCACTTTTATTCATGTGAGCACCGCTCGAGCAAGTAAGACTTTTGTACCCCAAAACGGGGTTTGTTGTGAGGCTGATGGGTAGAGGAAGGTGAGGGGTACCTGGCTATTCATATCTGGTCAAACACGGCAAAAGCAATTTAAGCAATTTCATTTGATTAATTTGTGTTATTTTACAATTTAGTCAATTAACACAACATATATACTGGCTCCAGATTTTTTTTACTTTAAGTCTACATATATGCAAGGCCAATATCATATTTGGGGATGTTGTGTGGAAGGTATTTTAAGGGAAAGGAAGGAAGTTCAGGGCAAGAAAAAGGTATGAGGGGTGGGTACGAATCTGGGGGTCAGTGCGTCCAGGAGTGACGTATGAATCCATCCATCCCACTGTCACTGGTACTAGGCAATGATGGGTCGAAAGAGTCTGGTTGGGGAGGCCAAACCTCACCCCATAAACTTGAACACCCTTGCGAAATCACCAAACTTGGCGAATCACTTGGAGTGACTTATAGCAGAGGTGTTGGTTATCCATTAAATGATTCCCGGGGTGGCGGTACCTACACCCGTCTCCTAAATTCAATTTCCTAAGTTGCAAACAGTTGGGACTCTTGTGCAGTATGCGCATAGAAAAATCATACAGCATTTCATACATACTTGATTGTTAAGAGGAACGGCTGCGCGGCCTGTTTCAACAAAATTTAATTTTGGATTTGAGGCCAAAATACTCACCTAAGACTAATGATATTTTTTTTAATCAAAAAGTATAGTAAATATCTAGTATGTATATCTATATCGTATTAAAAGTAATTTATCCATTTTTCTATTACGTTATGAAATAGAGGCCCTTAAACGAATTGATTTTTTGCATTTTTAGATGCACCTTTAACCATTATTTGGGGGCTAGCGGTGATTTAAAAAAAGTTTTGGCCCATCTACTTAAAATACTCTGAAATATAATATTTAAAAAAATATGTTTTCAAAATAAGCATTATGGTGGACTTTAAATTAAATTAAAAACGATCAAATTGAATCTCCCAGATTGAAGGGAGTTGGGACTCTTGTGCAGTTGGCACTTTTGTGCGGAATTCTCATAGAAAAATCATATATCATTTCATGCAAACTCTACTATTAACACCTGGACAAATCTCACCTCCATGAACCCGGACACCCCTGCTAATCCACCAAACGAATCTAACCACTTGGTGAGACCTATGACAGAGGAGTTGGTTATCCATCAAATGATTCCCTGGGCAGCGGTACCTACACCTACCTCCTAGATCGAATCTACCAGGTTGAAAGCAGTTGGGACTCTTGTGCGGTTGGGACTCTTGTGCAATTGGGACTTTTGTGCGGAATTCTCATAGAAAAATCAAATATCATTTTATACAAACTCTACTGTTAAGACGTGCACAAACTTAACCCCATGAACCCGGCACCCCTGCTAATTCACCAAACGAATCTAACCACTTGGTGAGATTTATGACAGAGGTGTGGTTATCCATTAAATGGTTCCCTTGGCAGCGGTACCTACACCTGCCTCCTAGATCGAATCTACCAGGTTTAAAGCAGTTGGGACTCTTGTGCAGTTGGGACTCTTGTGCAGTTGGGACTCTTGTGCAGTTGGGACTCTTGTGCAGTTGGGACTTTTGTGCGGAATTCTCATTGGAAAATCATAAATCATTTCATACAAACTCTACTGTTAAGACGTGCACAAACTTAACCCCATGAACCCGAGCACCCCTGCTAAGGCACCAAACATAGCGAACCACTTGATGTGATTTATGGCAGAGTTGTTGGTTATCCATTAAATGATTCCCGGGGCAGCGGTACCTACACCTGCCCCCCTAATCAAATCTACCAGGTTAAAAGCAGTTGGGACTCTTGTGCAGTTGGGACTCTTGTGCAGTTGGGACTCTTGTGCAGTTGGGACTTTTGTGTGGTATTCACATAGAAAGATCATACATCATTTCGTACAAACTCTACTGTTAAGACCTGCACAAACTTAACCCCCCACGGACCCGGACACCCCTGCTAAGTCACCAAACTTAGCAAACGACTTGGGGTGATCTATGGTATAGGTGATGCTTATCCATTAAATCCCGTGGCAGCGGTACCTACACCCGCCTTTCAAATTTAATTTCCCAGGATGAAAGCAGTTGGGACTCTTGTGCAGTTGGGACTCTTGTGCAGTTGGGGCTTTTGTGCGGAATTCTCATTGGAAAATCATATATCATTTCATACAAAATCTACTGTTAAGACGTGCACAAACTTAACCCCCCATGGACCCGGACACCCCTGCTAAGTCACCAAACTTTACAAACGACTTGGGGTGACCTATGGTAGAAGTGTTCCTTATCCATTAAATCCTGGGGCGGCGGTACCTACACCCGCCTTTCAAATTAAAAGTCCTAGGTTGAAAGCAGTTGGGACTCTTGTGCGGTTGGGACTCTTGTGCGATTGGGACTCTTGTGCGATTGGGACTCTTGTGCGGTATTCACATAGAAAAATCATACATCATTTCATACATACTCTACTGTTAAGACATGTACAAATCTCACCCGGATGAACCTGGGCACCCTGCTAAGTCACCAAACATAGCGAACCACTTGATGTGATTTATGGCAGAGATGTTGGTTATCCATTAAGTGTTTCCTGGGTGGCGGTGCCTACACCTGCCTCCGAAATTGAATCTCCCAAGTTAGAAGCAGTTGGGACTCTTGTGCGGTATTTGCAAAAAAATCGTCGAGGTAGTGTTATCCAACGAATCGTTCCGGGGCGGCAGTACCCATACTCGCTAAGAACCAGATATACCAGTTGATAAGCAAAGCACTCTGATTTAAATCGTATCAACAAATGAGCACGGTGAAGGACCACGTGCACGCCTTCGATAAACAAAGCGTCTGATTGGTTCATTCAAATCGGATCAACAAAGGGAAAAGTGTAAAATGTATATGTGATGGAAAAATGGGCGTGGTTTACAGCAAAATCTATGTGACGAAAGTTGATCTTTTGGATCAACGTTTATATGCCTGCTTTGGTATTGGATCAACAAATTAGGGTGGATCAACAAATTCCTCCGGATCAACAAATTCCTGGCGTACCGTCGCGTCTGATCAACATAGTACGAGAGGGGATCTCTATATATATATATAGAGATTCCCTCTCATATATATATATATATATAGAGATCCCCTCTCATATATATATATATATAGAGATCCCCTCTCATATATATATAGAGATCCCCTCTCGTACTATGTTGATCAGACGCGACGGTACGCCAGGAATTTGTTGATCCGGAGGAATTTGTTGATCCACCCTAATTTGTTGATCCAATACCAAAGCAGGCATATAAACGTTGATCCAAAAGATCAACATTCGTCATTTAGATTTTGCTGTAAACCACGCCCATTTTTCCATCACATATACATTTTACACTTTTCCCTTTGTTGATCCGATTTGAATGAACCAATCAGGGCGCTTTGTTTATCAAAGGCGAGCACGTGGTTCTTCACTGTGCTCATTTGTTGATACGATTTACATGAACCATTATCAACTGGTTCTTAACGAGCATAGGTACCGCCGCCCCAGAACGATTCATTGGATAAACACTACCTCGACGATTTTGCGAATAACGCACAAGAGTCCCAACTGCTTCTAACTTGGGAGATCCAATTTTGGAGGCAGGTGTAGACACCGCCACCCGGGAACCATTTAATGGATAACCAACACATCTGCCATAGGTCACCTCAAGTGGTTCGCTATGTTTGGTGACTTAGCAGGGGTGTCTGGGTTCATGGGGGTGAGGTTTGTTCGGGTCTTAAAAGTAGAGTATTTATTAAATGATGTATGTTTTTTCTATGTGAATACTGCACAACAGTCCCAATCGCACAAGAGTCCCAACCGCATAAGAGTCCCAACTGCTTTCAGCCTGGGAAATTCAATTTGAAAGGCGGGTGTAGGTACCGCCGCCCCGGGATTTAATGGATAAGCATCACCTCTACCATAGGTCACCCCAATTGATTCACTAAGTTTGGCGACTTAGCAGGGGTGCCAGGGTTCATGGGAGTTAAGTTTGTGCACGTCTTAACAGTAGAGTTTGTATGAAATAATATATATGATTTTTCTATGAGAATTCCGCACAAAAGTCCAAAATGCACAAGAGTCCCAACTGCACAAAAGTCCCAACTGCTTTCAACCTGGTAGATTCGATCTAAGAGGCAGGTGTAGGTATCGCTGCCCCAGGAACCATTAAATGGATAACCACACCTCTGTCATAGGTCTCACCAAGTGGTTAGATTCGTTTGGTGAATTAGCAGGGCACCCGGGTTCATGGGGGTTAAGTTTGTGCTCATCTTAACGGTAGAGTTTGTATGAAATGATATATGATTTTTATATGAGAATTCCGCACAAAAGTCCCAAATGCACAAGAGTCCCAACTGCACAAGAGACCCAACTGCTTTCAACCTGGTAGATTCGATCTAGGAGGCAGGTGTAGGTACCGCTACCCCAGGAACTATTAAATGGATAACCACACCTCTGTCACAGGTCTCACCAAGTGGTTAGATTCGTTTGGTGAATTAGCAGGGGTGCCCGGGTTCATGGGGGTTAAGTTTGTGCTCATCTTAACAGTAGAGTTTGTATGAAATGATATATGATTTTTTATATGAGAATTCCGCACAAAAGTCCCAACTGCACAAGAGTCCCAACTGTACAAGAGTCCCAACTGCTTTCAACCTGGTAGATTCGATCTAGGAGGCAGGTGTAGGTAACGCTGCCCCGGGAACCATTTAATAGATAACCACACCTCTGTCATAGGTCTCACCAAGTGGTTAGATTCATTTGGTGAATTAGCAGGGGTTCCAGGGATCATGGGGGTTAAGTTTGTGCACTTCTTAACAGTAGAGTTTGTATGAAATGATATAAGATTTTTCTATGAGAATTCCGCACAAAAGTCCAAAATGCACAAGAGTCCCAACTGCACAAAAGTCCCAACTGCTTTCAACCTGGTAGATTCGATCTAGGAGGCAGGTGTAGGTACCGCTGCCCAGGAACCATTTAATAGATAACCACACCTCTGTCATAGGTCTCACCAAGTGGTTAGATTCGTTTGGTGAATTAGCAGGGGTGCCCGGGTTCATGAGGGTTAAGTTTTTGCACGTCTTAACAGTAGAGTTTGTATGAAATGATATATGATTTTTCTATGAGAATTCCGCACAAAAGTCCCAAATGCACAAGAGTCCCAACTGCACAAGAGACCCAACTGCTTTCAACCTGGTAGATTCGATCTAGGAGGCAGGTGTAGGTACCGCTACCCCAGGAACCATTAAATGGATAACCACACCTCTGTCATAGGTCTCACCAAGTGGTTAGATTCGTTTGGTGAATTAGCAGGGGTGCCGGGTTCATGGGGGGTTAAGTTTGTGCACATCTTAACAGTAGAGTTTGTATGAAATGATATATGATTTTTCTATGAGAATTCCGCACAAAAGTCCCAACTGCACAAGAGTCCCGACTGCACAAGAGTCCCAACTGCTTTCAACCTGGTAGATTCGATCTAGGAGGCAGGTGTAGGTAACGCTGCCCCGGGAACCATTTAATAGATAACCACACCTCTGTCATAGGTCTCACCAAGTGGTTAGATTCATTTGGTGAATTAGCAGGGGTGCCAGGGATCATGGGGGTTAAGTTTGTGCACTTCTTAACAGTAGAGTTTGTATTGTATGTTGTATTCCTAGATCAGATCTACCAGGTTGAGAAAGCAGTCCCAACTGCTTTCAACCTGGTAGATTCGATCTAGGAGGCAGGTGTAGGTAACGCTGCCCCGGGAACCATTTAATAGATAACCACACCTCTGTCATAGGTCTCACCAAGTGGTTAGATTCATTTGGTGAATTAGCGGGGGTGCCAGGGATCATGGGGGTTAAGTTTGTGCACTTCTTAACAGTAGAGTTTGTATGAAATGATATAAGATTTTTCTATGAGAATTCCGCACAAAAGTCCAAAATGCACAAGAGTCCCAACTGCACAAAAGTCCCAACTGCTTTCAACCTGGTAGATTCGATCTAGGAGGCAGGTGTAGGTATCGCTGCCCCAGGAACCATTAAATGGATAACCACACCTCTGTCATAGGTCTCACCAAGTGGTTAGATTCTTTTGGTGAATTAGCAGGGGTGCCGGGTTCATGGGGGTTAAGTTTGTGCTCATCTTAACGGTAGAGTTTGTATGAAATGATATATGATTTTTATATGAGAATTCCGCACAAAAGTCCCAAATGCACAAGAGTCCCAACTGCACAAGAGACCCAACTGCTTTCAACCTGGTAGATTCGATCTAGGAGGCAGGTGTAGGTACCGCTACCCCAGGAACTATTAAATGGATAACCACACATCTGTCACAGGTCTCACCAAGTGGTTAGATTCGTTTGGTGAATTAGCAGGGGTGCCCGGGTTCATGGGGGTTAAGTTTGTGCTCATCTTAACAGTAGAGTTTGTATGAAATGATATATGATTTTTTATATGAGAATTCCGCACAAAAGTCCCAACTGCACAAGAGTCCCAACTGCACAAGAGTCCCAACTGTACAAGAGTCCCAACTGCTTTCAACCTGGTAGATTCGATCTAGGAGGCAGGTGTAGGTACCGCTGCCCGGGAACCATTTAATAGATAACCACACCTTTGTCATAGGTCTCACCAAGTGGTTAG
>JAHDVE020007038.1:0-100982 GCA_022606495.2 Halesus radiatus | reverse complement strand
CCCCCATCGGACGTTTGCCTCTCACTGGACCCAGACTAAGCAACGTCACACGGACACGGCCCCAAGCAGAATAATTCGCAAATTACAAAGTCGTAAAAGGGGTATTGTCGTTAGTATTGTTCCTCCTTGCAGAGAGAACAGTAGGTCATGCTTTCTCCCGTCTTAGCCCTCTCCGCAGATCGGGATCAGCTGCCCCCTACAGTTCGCTTGTGTGCCATTACGTCTGGTACAGAGAATGTATAATTGTTTTATTGGCATGATGTTAAAATTACTGAAGACATTATAAGCAGACAGTTTATAGTCTATATTGAATGCCTATCTCTTCCAGATATATTAGTGCGTATGGCTGTCCAAATTCCGAGCAAATATTATTTAGCAACACAACATTTTATGTGAAGATACATTATATTATTATACGGTAACATTATCAAAATGGAAGAAATTGCACTCATCTTACCCACAATGTCCCGCCGTGATGAGCCAATATTCGTTCAAGACTGCTGCTCCACATATCATTCCATAGTTGGCAGTATAGGGATACTCTACGATAGACACCTTATGACCACCAACAATCCTTGAAGCTAGATCATCACCACTGAGGAAGCTAGCTGCATCCATTACCCTCTTTTCATGCTCTGCGGTGATGTTGTTTTCCCCATCTATGTGGAAGATGATTTTTTAGAAAATTAATTAACTTTATTTGCTGGAAATATTTAGGACGAACCTGTGAGTAGCAACACATTTCAGAGAAGAAAATACCCGAGTCTTCCAAAATACTGCTACCATCAGTTAAGAATGATTAGGAACGAATCAAAAAAGATAACAGAACATTAGCATCGAAATTATCTTTCCTGTCTATCGTGTCCTTTCGATGTTTTCTATTGGGGTCAAGAGTCGATCATTTTAGCTCTCCGAATATTTTTAAGACATCTTTCTCGTGGCCGTTTTTCATATGGTCCAATTTGCAGAGAATGCCAAAATAATGTTGGACTTTTTGTAAATCATTTCGAATATAAACAATTGCCTTATTTTAAACAGGGAATCTAATAATAGTGAACTGGAGAAATTTATGTAAGAAAGATTTTAACTTTGATGAATGGTTTAAATTGTGATTTGTCAATCTCTCTTCTAAAGACCTTCTGTAGTCAATGAATGATGAAAAACGTTCGCACGAAATCAAATGAATTGTACATTCGAGCAAACACTAAACTTATTTACTGATAACATGAGGGATTTGTTTTCAAATCGTATACTTCAACGATTGTCGGTTGAGTTTTCTTTCACATTAGTTACGGATATTATTAATTTTATTAGTAATATCAATTCTTTCAAACGGCATGAAGAAATATAAGTGTTTTTTTAGTACTTACTATTAACGTTAACCTTTTTTCATACCGCCAACAGTGAATCCATCAAACACACCAAAACTTAATGCGACGTCTTTGTATGAAATACCATTCAAACTTCTCGTTTTGAGATATCCCATTAATGACTATGCCCTTTTTATCATCATCAATAAAAATATCTGACTACTCCCAGTATCTACTATTTAAAAAAAACGCACACACAAACTTAAAAACGAACATAAGGAGCATATCTGAAAACCATTGTTTAATTAAATTCTATAGACGCTGAATCTATCAATAAAATATTACTTGTACTTGCTGAATGAAGCATTAAGCAGATGATACGAAAATGATAAAAAAATAAATTCTTTATATGAATTTTTAACCCTTCTGCTGGTAAATTTATGTATTTATTGTTCTTGAGTTGTTCTAATAATTCAAGAACCTAAATGAATTATTTAGAAAATATGAAAGATATACGATTATACATAGTCTACCAATATTGTATTCTTAATGCTGAAACTTCTTCCACAAATTACTTACATGTTCCCGTTGAACACAACAAAAACACTATCACAAATAACGGAGGCATATCGCGGCGGCCGGTACACAATAAACTGGATTGAAATGCAGAACTTAACGCCTGTAATATTGATTATCATAAAACAATAAAAAACGTTACGATTATCGATACACACATTCATTGGACTCGCCTACAGGGCTAACAGCAAGATGAAACACATTTCTTAGATAGGTTCAAAGTTGTTTTATTTTAAGATATTGGTCTTTGCGTCCAATCCACATGCTCTGTTGACTATTTCCCTCTGGCTGGTGCAGTTGTCGTCTAATTACGAATTCTCTTTAAGACACATTTACGGCAGTTTAATTCCATATTTAATGATGACCTAAAAATCAGGAATACCCCAAGGCTCTCTTTTTGACCCTCTCATATTTCTAATTTAACCTTAGTCATATTTAAAGTTATTTGTTTCTTATCTTTTGCCATGAGACAATTAGATAAAATAAGGAATATTTTGTTCGTCAAACTATCCCAAGGAATACCAGAATACCAGAGACTATTATAGTTGTACTGATGTACCTAAGTTATAGAATAGTTTTGTTTGATCAATGTACGTAAAAGGTTGTCATCTACGTTATTTTTCTTATTCTCATTCTTCTTAATAAGCCTTCTGATACCCATCTTTGAACAACGGCTCCCTTAAAATATCTCCAGCTTCGCCGATTCTTGGCGGTACTCATCCATCCTAAGATTGCACTTCTTTTCAATTATGTACAATACAGTTCATCTCATTCTTACTGTGGACAACTTTTATTTCTTTTTCCCTACCGAGGTCAATACATATGATACTTAAGCACTCTATTTTTATTAAATTATTCATTATTGTAAGTTTCGAAAGTAAAAGTAACAAATATTTTAAAAACACCTTACATTTTTCGAGAAAATCACAAAAAATTGTTTGCTACCATGAAATTGCTATAAATTATTTTGTTTTTGAGAAACATGAGCAAAACACGTGGAGAAAAATTGCTTAGTCAGGTAGCCAATACTACTTTGAAGTAACCAAGCAAAAAAAAAAATTCATTTAAAAAATTCATATTGTTTTTACTTTAAAATGATAAATTCCTACCATAAAAAAATATATAGATCGTGCTTTATTTCCGGTTGAAAGAATCTAGGTAGAAATTAAATTGCATAATTAAATATTGACGTAGATGATTGTCATGAAGCCTGATAAACTAATCCTTGCAGACCGCCATATGTAAAATTAATCTGCGTTTTAAATCAGCAATTTTTTTTCAATCATATCATCATCAGCAGATACTATAAATATAACGATTATTGATCTGTTCGCTGTTCTAATTTTTTTCTAAGCACTTTAGTCAGTGTCCGACTTTATATGACTTAAATCAAAAACTTACGCTTACACGTCTTCATGTTTCACCCGAAGTCCACGGAAAAACAAATATCTTCATTCTTGATAAATAAAAAAGCCCGGTTTAAATCATACTCTCGAAAAACTGATTACGAAGCATTCCAGAAAACTGCTTCTACTTTTCCTGAACTCAAAAATCTAAGAGACCACGGCTCCAAGTCAAGGTGGTCGATATTAACACGTCCAAAAAAAACAGACATTAGTGGAATCTACCAAAACGTTCGTAGCGAGAAGAATAAAATATTCGATTTTATGACGTGATGTGGCAGAAAACACTCCTTGTTGCGCTGACTGAAATGTCGTTAACCTCGGACACCTATTCGTCGGAACTATTTGGTAATCTCTGGAAATGTATATCACCCATCATGTATATTTATGTAGCTGTGCATCATGTACTAACTCATTCATTGTAATCTTTAATTTTTGTAATATGTTGATATATAGCCGTTAATAAATATGTACAATTGAAAACTTTTTTTAATTTAATGGATGTTTTTGGGCACGATACCTAATAGACAGTGATATAATTAGCATCGTGAAGTCCCAAATTTTATAAGGATGCCACTGTCAATAAGTGAAACTATAAATATCTTTGTCCAATCCATATCCCAATAAGTGATATGGATTGGACAAAAAACAAATTTACATAATTTTGACAAGCAAATATAAATGTTTATTTACTCGTGAAAGAATCTCGATATATTATTTTTTTATTTAATATGATTTTTTTTTAAAGTACATATATTCACAAAATATGATTCATATAGTGTAACAAAAACATAATATAGCTATTTCTCACCATAAAGAAACGAGGTTCTTGTGTTTGGTGAGGGATTTTCGCTTAAATAATTAGATCATAACTAAAAACATTGTTGTATAATAGCAGGAAAATATCAAAAATTTCGTAACTTAATAAATAGTAATAGTATTAAAGAAAATAAAATAAATGAAAAGAAACGCAAGGTTTGTGGAAAAAATAAAAAGACAAAAATCTAAACATAATAACAAATAAGAGTTTTTTTTATTTATTAAAGAAAGACAAATATTTCCTGGTTACGAATAACCTGACAATATTTGAAAATATCCCACTACCATAACAGTAAGCGGAAGATGTTCCTTGTTTCGTAATGGAGGACTTAGCCAGCCGAGGAATTGAATTCACGACGCCTGTGTGAGACCCAAACGCGATGCCAACTCAGCCACTGACCGGTCTCGATTGTTACAGTAGTTTGAGGTAATTTTTTAATTTATGTTTAAATTCATGGATATTTTCTATAATTTTAAGATTAAAAGGAAGATTGTTTTAAAAAGTTATCCATATAAGTTGTCATGTATTCCCCCCCAGCCAACAATTCCAAATTAAACATTTTATATCAAAATAAAACAAAATACCGAAAAAACTGGAAAGTCCTCACCCAGAAGTGGTTAGACAATGACTGATAACAATAATATTGCAGACACGAGTTTTACTTTATTAATAATTTAATAAAATTCTGAACTGATTGAATTTTTAATAAAATTATTAAATTCATAATATGCACCATGCGTTAACTGAGTTAGGTAGTTGAGCGAGTTTTCGAATAATTGATGTAACAAAATTGCGTTAATGAGAAAATTTCGATGCATGAAGTAATGCAAAGTAATTGATATGCCATAAAATTGATGGTGATACATAAAATGATATTGAAAAGTTGAGCGTAAAGAATTCCTTTGTGAATTACAAAAAAGAGCACATTTAAAAAATATTAAATTTCACGTTTTGTAAAAATGTTCGCAACATTGAACATCATCAGTATAACTGGAAATACGTTCCAGGGGTTCAAACTGCCGAAACGAAATTTTTGAGATGCAGCAGTCACAAAATGAGATCGAATAAGAAGTTAAATAAAAACCACTGCTATTCTTCATGGAAAAGTCGCAACTGAGGTGGGTATGGCACGTATTAAGAATGCCAGAAGGTCGAATTCCGCAAAAATTCTGAGTCCTCTTCCAGAGTAAGGACGTCTAGTGGGCCGCTCCAGACACAGGTGGAAGAAGCAACTGCAGAGGCTGTACGAGGAGAGGCTGGACCTACTATGGACGGATATTTTTGATGTAGCGCAGGATATCGACGCCTGGAGGCGCTTTGTCGATGCGATGGGTTCCTGACCCAAGTAATACAACGAAAAGAAGATGTGTGTATATATTGAGAACAAAACTGTTGTAGATACTTTTAATATCGCCCTCGTGAAAGACCACCATTCAGAATCGAAACGTTACTTGAAATGGTTTCAGAAGTATTTGGCAGCCAAGTCTGAATTTCCAAGTACATATAAGCTTCCCCTTCCCCATCTTCTCCCTTCCTAACTCCTTTCAGCCTCACAAAATATACCAAATGGAAATGCTATAGTCCCACTGGCTGTGAAAAATTGAGTGTAGTTGAAATTGTGATGCGGTATGCAAATAAATTATTTTTTTAAATCTGTTAATTTTTTTTTGTTTCTTCATTTCCAAGCATATTTCCCAGAAAAACAATAATGCAATATTTAGAAAGCACAGAGAAAACGCACGTTTTAAAATACGCAATACACTGTGGTATATGAATTTGCGTAGCTACCGATTTTCATCCCTTCAGCAGGCTTTCCCGTAGCAGACGCGTCGTATACCACCCCAGCCCTCTCCCAAACAACGGTCCACACCCTTGCGCACACGTGCAGGCGAGCTGCATTCATCAAAACGCAGCCTGCAACCAACTCACCATTATTGTAGGTAGGTAGTATGGAGAGTTCACAGGGTCATCAATAACGATAAAAGTACGTATTATAACATATGTGCGCGATAAAAGTTTTTTTTTTGTTAAATTTTTTGAATATTTTTAGGAAAAAACATATTAGGTAAAAATGAAGAGGCGTGCATTCCATGTAGGCACATAAGCTATGCTTACCCTACTTTATTCAAATAAAAATCAAATGTTGACGGTATTTTACAAAAATACTGTACATGTGTGCACAATGCACATTCAGGGGAAGTCTCGTTTGTATTAGTGTTGAAATAGGTCGTGCCTTTCAGTACAAATGCAGCAATCACTGCCATATGTGGGTATTTTTGTTAATTAGTGCGACTTTACTTTATATTAATATTTACATTTACTATATGTATAATCTTCACTTGCTTAAATGTCCTGAAAGAATTCATTTCAAGCTTTGCTGGATGTTATTCAAATTAATTAACAGGGTGTCTCCAGCTTACTTATCGGAATTATGTATCCCAGAAAATTTAAATTCACGTCAATCAACTCTTAGATCAGCGACGTCATCGGCCATCGGAAGGCTGAAGGAACCAAAGCGCACACCAGACACTAAGTTTGGTGAGCGAGCTTTCAGCGTGTCAGGCCCTAAAGCCTGGAATAAACTGCCATACGATGTACGATTGATTAAAGACTCGTCAGAATTCAGCGCAAAACTTAAAACTCATCTCTTTGGAAAGTCATATCCATGAATGGTTCAGTAGCATACCTAATTAATATAGCGAAGCTAGCCGTTAGTACCTACCTAAAGTAATTAACCGAAAATTTTGAAACTTTTCACAGTCCACGACATCCATAGTAATTATAAATATTTTTAACTGTAAATAATTATTATCAAAAATCTCAAATAAAATAATCTTTCAAATAAGTACCTACTCTCCGCCGCTATAAAAATGAGTAGTGTTTGTTTTTTTTTTAAATTTTACTATTTAAATGTCTAGAGGACTTTTACATAGAAATACATCATTTTTAATCACATAAAAAAATTATTAAAAAATATGAAACATGCATAAAAGTTAATTATACATAAAATAAGAAAAACAAAACTGCACGAAAGCTAAAAATACAAAGAAATATAAAGAAACAGAAAAAATAAATATGGCAATATCCAGAAAAACAATATTTACATTAATAACAAATAAGTAAATAATGTAAAAAGTTGTCGTTAGCAATAATATAAGAACTAGGTACAAATAATTCGTTCATACTTTTTTTGAAATTTGCCAATTTTAGATTATTGTCAAATACATCCATGTCAATTAAATATTTGTTACCAAGACTGTGTAAGCGTTGAATTGGGGAATGCAAACTATAGTTGGAACGGGATATACATTTATAAAATGTTAATGTTTGTCTTGTAGTTCGTTAAGGTATGGATAGGTTGATTAAATACAGGTGTTCAAAACAATCGCATTTACAATTGAATAATTTTATTAATCTGTCTGTTTTCTAAAGATGAAATATTTAAAATATTCATTAACGATGAGTAATTTACATAGTCTAAAGGTATGTTAACCTTAAAATTTATGAAACGAAAAAAAATTCTTTGAATTCTTTCTACACTATGAATATGTATTATGCAGAAGGGTGACCGCACTACGGAATGATGTTCTATTAGACTTCTAACAAGGGATATGTACAAAAATGTTATTACTTTTTTTTTTAAATTATTAAAGTTTTCTCACCCTTATTTATAATTTGTTAAATGTGAGCAATGAAATTTAGTGTCTCAACCATTATAATGCCGAGATCTCTCATTTCCGTAACTCTTTCTAGATTTATTTGGTTGATTGAATAGTCAAAAAAGAGAAACTTTTATTTTCTGGAAAAGTTTTACATTTGGATATAAACTGATATAATATAAACTGTATGCATACTGTATTATAAACTGGATATAATATAAACTGTAACTGTATGCATACCGTATATCCTGATGAAGGAAGCTTCGCTTCCGAAACATAATAATAATAATATTCGGATGATTTTTATAGCGCCGTTTTTGTGAAAAATCAACTCAAGGGCGCTTTACAAATCTTACTTCCTATTCTTACATTATTCCTATATTACATTTTTTTTTTTGGACTGGCTATCATTACACATTATTTATAGACCATATAAAGGATGCAGTTAAATTATCAAAACTAAATACGGCTTGGTCTAAGTTATCATACATGTTTAATTGAAAAAAAAAATAGAAGCTATCTGTATTTATTCCTTACGATATATTGCAAGACTCTAATACGAATGATAGGAGTTATGTGAAGTTGGGCGGCGGGTGAGGACGGGGGCCGGGGGTACTGATCCTATCTTCCAATCTTCTTTGCCTTTGTTGGTGACTCCCCTGGGCTGCGTGACGGGACGCTCGGTGTTGGTTTGCCCATACGCCAGGTGGCGCTCGTCGGCCGGCTTCAGGATCTGGAAAGACCACATCAGCGTGTCGTCTATTTCTCGCCCCAGCCGGTGGTATCCTTCTCGGGGTCGGACCACAGCAGGCCGCGGAGCCGCCTTCTCGGGCACGTCCGTGGGCCGCATGATGCACCGGATCTGCTCCGTGAACTGGAGGTCAGAACTCAGGTCGCTGTGACAGCAGAAGATCTTCTCGTCAAATGTTTTTTATTTCCTATTGCGCCTTTCTCGGTAGCCACGAAATCTAATTTTGCGGATTGCAGTTGTGGTACAGTGTTCAAGGTTATACAGCGATATCTTTGCAGCTTATTAAAGGCTCCAAAATAGCACATTCACCATTAAGTTTGAGTTTGAGTTGTCTAGCTCGTATACGATATTGTTTACAATCACCACAGTTCAAAGAATAACATTGTAAATCATTCACTTTGGGACACTTTTAACAAGCAAAAAGGTCTTTTAATAAGCACATGTGTCGAACGCTTCGACCGACCGATGCTTTTAGGTTAGTTTAGAACAACGTGACAGATTTGAAGTTAAAATATTTGGGTTTTTATTTGATTTTTTATTATAAACTTGATTTAAGCCCAAAACGGCCACACTAAAATTATATGATTTTTATAAATGTAACCTATAAATTATTGCGGTTATTTTACGCTACTTTAACACCGGAAAAATTAAAAACTAAGCAATATTTCCCAGATAAACTGGAGCGCTTATAAAAAGCTGCCGGCTGCTGCGAGAGCGCCAAAATATATATAAACATGATGATATTTATGTATTAAACAGTGGTGTACCAAAGTATTTCTCTTTTTTTAATAGTTTCTGTAGTAACTAATATTTTATAAGAAAACATATTTTAGTTAAATGCATTTATTATGTACGTAAAGTAGTGTCAAAGCCAATCTCAAAACTTTAAAAGCCAGACTAATTTAAAAAATATTATTTCTCCTGTAAAAAATTAGAAATTAATCAATCGGTCAATAAGTAAGTTTTAATTACCTTAACCTTCCCGATGCAAAGAGGGGTAATCAAAATCTCTGTATGTATTATTTTAAATAGAGACTTTATAGTCTTGGTATTTGAAAAAAAAAACTTAAGTGTTAGACTAAAATAGTTATTTTTATATGTACATATTATTCTTTATTACAAACATAATGTTTCTAGCAAGCTGGAACCGCACCCGCAGTTACACGTACGCAATTCTAATCCCACGGTGGTGGGTAATGCGATGCTATTACCAAAAATGCATGAGGAGGTAAGGTGATGGGCCGCCGGACCGCCAGCAGGTATCAAATGTTCTTACAGTTGGTAAGTTAGTAGATCCCCAGTCGCCCAACCGTTGATGAATAGGTTTTTTTTTAATGTTATGATATTTTTCAGTAGAACACATCAAATGTATACGCCATAATAAGAATTTGCAATAAAATTAATGAATAATTGTAAAGAATGATATTTTAAAGAAAAAAAATCGTGAGAGAACTGAGCCACCCCTAGTGGCAACGCAAGTTTATTTTGCATCTTGTCATGCCGAAAATTAATAAGCAATCTATTTCTAATTTAGACAAACGGTAATAAACAAACAAAATAATCACCACCTTGACACTTGCTGGTGATTAGAGACATTTTAAGTAAATTAGCTGCCAATTAAAACGCAATGTTATAGGTTTTCGTAATACTGATTGTGTGGGTGCCAGGACTTTCCGATCAGCCCAAGTTTGTAAGGCTTGAACTTATGGATGGATTGAGTTCAGTCGAGAATATTTTGACAAGGATGTGTACTGTTACTTGTTAGATTAAAAACGCTCATTGAAATTATGTTTCTGACGAATATTACAATGGTCTAGCAAGTCTTTTATAGTTTTAGAGTAAGTTAATGGAAGCTGTTGTTAACTGAGAAATTTGTGAAAGAACAAATTAGGCAGTTGTCATTATTTATCACTTTGATATTTGAAAAGCATAGAAAGGTTATAATGAATTGCGTTATTTGAGGTATGATTGTCTATTATTTGGTTGCGTTCACGCTAAGTAATTTCTAATACAAAGGAGCAATCACTGAATAAGGAACTCCAGTGAAAAATATAATGACTTTAAATATATCAACAAACGCCGATTCTTCGATGAATTTAAAATCAGCTCATCAA
Source organism: Halesus radiatus (assembly GCA_022606495.2). Lineage (NCBI taxonomy): Eukaryota > Metazoa > Arthropoda > Insecta > Trichoptera > Limnephilidae > Halesus > Halesus radiatus. The sequence goes on along the minus strand of JAHDVE020007038.1, from coordinate 90,349 downwards.
AATACTGTGCTATATTGGTACCATTGCATTTTGGAACATCTGACGTCACGTGAGCATTCTGTTTATGGATTAGTATGAAAAAAAAATTTAGATTTCCTTTTGTATTTTAAATATGTATTTTTTTAGTTTTGGAAAAATTTTATCATAATTTCAGTAATTTTAAGATCTATAATTTTTGTTTAATATAAACAACTATTATTTATGAAATAAATTAGAATATTCATCATCGAACCAATTATCAATACGGATATTATGATAATGTTAATGATCAATACTATTATTATTCTTTGAGATAAATTTTATTTCTTATGTTTAGTTATGGTTTACCATGAATAAAATATACAATTATGTACGATAAAGCTCATCCTTGTTTTAACATTTGACATTCTAACCTCAAAACTGATCAAAACCGACCGGCCATATATTTGGAGCGTTTTGGCGGGAATTGAAAAATTGAAATTTTGAAAATTATTTTAACCATGAAAACTAACTTTAGAAAAAATGAAATATTATGGTATTTAAGTTTGAACGTCATTATTGATAAAAATAAAAACTAGACTGGAGTTTCTTATTGAACTAAAAATGATTAAACAAAGAATGTCATTAAAATACAAAAAAATAATAAAAATAAAATATAACAATCTTACTATTGAAATCGCACAGACTGGTTGTTACCATTTTGGAAATATTTGTAAGTGAAAAAAAAAACAGCTTTTCGTGTATTCGTTGATGAAGTTCAATGCTTTGACAAATTACAATAAAATATTATTTTGGCAAGTCTGGTGTCTCGATTCGTATAAAGTGATCCATTTACATCGTGAAAATTAAAAAAAATCTGTCATTCTTTTAATTTCCCAAGCCCTGTTTTTCGTTACATATTACCTTTACCAACCCTTCACATATACACCATTCCTATAAACGTACACGTCAAATACAAACACGTACATAAATACGTAAAGTTGTGCACGTATGCGTATGTATTTACCCGGAAATATTCAATAAAGGTACATAGCATGAAACCTGACAAATGCAGCAATATTTTATCAACTCAAATTTCGAACAGTGATTAAAATTTACGTTCGAATTTTGAAAATGTCTGACGGAATAAAAATAAATCACGCTTTGTCAGAAAAACGTGGGGAAAAATTCATCAAAATATAAATGAATATTCATTTTGCAATTTTTTAGATTGCAGTACGAAACTTTTTTTCTAAACGAATTAAATAGTGATGAAATATTACACGAACTGTTGAATTTTTAATAAAATACTAACTGGTTCATTAAATTAAATTGACTAACTAACGTGAGGGATATTTGGAGAGGATAGACCGTCATAGAACTATGTTTTAGTAAACATTCCTTACTTCATTTACACTAATATATATATATATATATTTTTTTTTTTTAAATTTAATGTAAACCAAATTTAATAATGTTATTATTAAGTCCTTGAACGCCGGAAACAGCTGTCACAATAATAAAAACTAAAAATATTTCAGAATTTAACAATAATATTATTAAATTTGATTTACATTAAATTTGAAAAAAAAATTACAAGAACTCTACGAATTACACACAAAAACAAATAATAATTATTATATTCTGATTCTTGATTTTATGACGGTCTCCGTGGTTGAGTGGTTGAACTCCTTGGCTACGAATCCAAAGGTAACGGGTTCAAATCCCGGTGTACAGAAGTAAATTTTATATGATTAAACTGTGGTATTTCACAATTTATTCATTTAAAAAATGTATTATGTTTGCGGCACGTTCTAGAGTGGTAGATACTTTCAGTATCGCTCTGGTGAAAGACCAACATTCAAAATCGAAATGTTGCTTTAGCCGTGTTTGGAGATCAGATCTGAATAGTCAGGTACTTCCCCCCCATCTCCTTTCCCTTCTCAATACCTTCAGCATTACAATATAACCCAATTGGAGATACCATTGTCTCACTGGTTCCAGACGGTTGGGAGTAGCGGTGGGCGGAGCGGCTCGGTTTAGTGAGCCGGATCACTAAATCAGCTCTCTGTAAAGACAATCCACATGAAAACTGGACGAAAAAAGTATCGTGTAAGAGCGTCTTAAGGACGTCATTAGGATGGCCAAGAGAGGGTATGGTGCGGGGAGACGCGAACCGTCGTTCAATCGAGCTGGATCAGCGAACCTGTAGTGAGTGATCCGGATCATCGAGCCGTTTCGCCCACCACTAGTTGGGAGCAACTGGGTCCCTTGCGTGGTACATTTTTTTTTTGAAACTCTATAACTTTATTCACTTGTTACCATGACTTCCTCGTACATCCCGGGTATCATAAATTCTCCAAACACTCTGTTTCTCTGTTCATAAAAATCAATACACACAGTCACAGAGCTAGGAAATCTATTACATCCTAATCCGAAGTGAGAATCTTTTTCATTTTCCCGCCTTTAGAAAATAAAAGAATATTGTACAACGCTGAAACAGTTTTCCATAAAATTTATTTTAAAATCCAATAAACATATATTTTACCGTTGTTGTATATTATTACCTTTTCCGAAATGCGTAACTGTTTTATAATAAAAGAAGAGCGTCCCGGGCGGTGTTTGTTTGTTTTGTATAGAAATCTATAGTTTTATTCCGAGCTTGATGAAATTTTGCAGACAGGAGATTTCGAAAAACAACTCACATCCCCCTTTCCCTTAAAGCGGACCTTTGGTGCCTCTTGACGAAATTTTGGATAATTTATATTCAATATTAGAGAAAAAAAAAATTAGGGGGACAGGGCAGGGTGGGGATGGGAGTAGGGGTAGTGTAGGGGTAGGTGGGGGAAGTGGTAGGGGTAACAGGGGGTAGGGGTAGGGGTAGGGGTAGGGGTAGGGGTAGGGGTAGGGGTAGGGGTAGGGGTAGGAGTAGGGGTATGGGTAACATATCACAACCTCAAAAATATAAACTAAATCATTCATATGCCGATGCCGAAAATTTCACCTTCCTCTGTTGTCCTAAAGCTGTAAATCTTCAGAAAATATTATAGATTAATTTTTTGATTAAGATTACCTCACAAGAGTCCCAACCGCTCCCCACTGTTCGGAGTTTTTGAGTTATAATGTTATATAAATCAGGTATATTGTGAGGCTGAAGGAAGTGGATAAGGAAAGGAGATGGGAAAAGGAAGGTTGGAAAGTACCTGGCTCTTCATCTGGTCATCTAGTCAGCTAAAGTCATTTTACAAGGGCAATATCGAGAGGGTCTTCAACCCTGATGACCTATCTAGTAATTTTTTATATATATGACGTGGCAGATACTCGTGTGCAACATCGAAAAGCACGATCATAACTGTTATTCAAAACAATATTTCAGAATTTTGAATATTTCACCATTAAAAAGCTTCAAAGCATCGAATATACATTTTCGTAAAAGCTCTATGCACCGAATATATTCAAATGTTTGCCGTCCAAATTTGCGCATTTTTATGCAAAGTGCTTTTAGCCAAATTTAACCGGCCAGATAAACCTGGATAATTTAAAACGCGATGAAATTTTACGCAAAATACTCTGTTTATATACTTGTGTATAATATGAAATTTTGGATATTTCACAAACGTCAAACAAATTAATGATATTACGGTAGAGTCTTTATGTTATATATACATATATAAATTTATATAAATATACCAAACCAAGCAGAAAAATGATGTCGGTTCTTTGTTGTGTATTTGGTTCAGGATTTTCTGTATTATGTTGATAGATAGACAAGTCAATCTGTCACTATCGGAATAGCTAAATAACGAAAAATGTTCTCAACTGAACAATGAAACGTGATAAAGCCTTTATATTTTAAAAACGAGCATATTGTTACAGGGGTTAGAAGTTTAACTTCAATTTTGTGTCAGCTATCGTGATGCTGTCCGAGCGATATTTTTTTTTTAACAAACCGGATGTTGTAAAAGGAAAAACAAAATTTTATTTCCATAACCTGTTGTTGACCTCCATGGGCTGAAGCACTGACGTCAAAATTAATTGACTTGTCCTACGTACAAATTTGACGGCTGGAGGCAAGGTATAGGCATCTTGACATCGGCCTAGTGACTGCCATCCACTTTTGTTCCGTATCATTTTAACTGAACAAAATACAAAACGATTATAAAAAAGGTCTAACTAAATACTAACAAAATATTATTTTTTTGTAAACAAGCTGATTTTTTTTACTGGTTTCTGTTTTACTTTGGTGACACGCCTACGCCCCCCTTATTTTGGTTTCTTCCCCTTACGTGTTAAGGCATCTCCGTGTACTATTTGCTGTATAGGTGTAAGGAATTAATGATGCTAGTTCTTCAGAGACATACCGGTAGACCGGTGCCATCCACTTCATCATACCGCAACATCTTCCGCTTAACTGAACAAAATAAAAAAAACGATTATAAAAAAGGTCTAACTAAATACTAACAAAATATTATTTTTTTGTAAACAAGCTGATTTTTTTTACTGGTTTGATGTTTTACTTTGGTGACACGCCTACGCCCCCCTTATTTTGGTTTCTTCCCCTTACGTGTTAAGGCATCTCCGTGTACTATTTGCTGTATAGGTGTAAGGAATTAATGATGCTAGTTCTTCAGAGCACCTACCACTGTAAGACCGGTGGAACATTCAAGCATTCATCATATAAGCAACATCTTCCGCTTACTGAGATCGTAGTAGGAGATTTTCAAATATTGTCAGGTTATTCGTAACCAGGGAAAATTTGACTTTCTTTAAAAAAAAAAAAATTTGCTAATAAGCTCACATACTACAGTGGTTCCTCTCCTCTACAACATGGATCTTTCCAAGACCTGGGTTTACTAATAATGCCCGTATTTGAAAAGACCCTCCATACAGCATCCTCAAAATGTCAAAGGCGTTCAGATTTCTCTCAAGACCTCCTGTCTGGAGTTAATACGTACAAAGAAAAGCATTCGAACACTTCCGTTCAGTCCTCCATTAATGGAATATCTATCATGCACCCCTTTTCCATATCCTTAGAAACCTTTCCATCACTCTACTTCTAAAATATACAAACTCATCCACTTGCTTCAAGTAATCATTCTTCAAAACTAATTCTTATAGTCACTCATTCAAACATCGTGACTTTAGACTTACTTATTCATCAATAAATCATTCCACGTACTTACAAACATCGTTCCTCCTGGACACGAGAGACTGTAGACTTTCAGTCCAGATTGTTAAAAAGCACCACATCACCAGCATATAATTGGTAATATACTTGTGAGCTGCATTTAAGAGCCTGTTTCATACATAACTTAATTTTGGATTTTCGTTCCTCTTAAGAACAAGCACACAAATATGGTGCTACACAAATAGTTTATCTGTATTTTCTATGCGGGTAGTTCATATCTTAAATTTGCAATTTCGCAAATCTTAAAACTGTAATCTTTTAATTATGAAATACATATCAAATGTCTGAAAATTTTGTTTAATTCGTATTTCAAAACCGTTTCGCAACATAAAGACTCTATAGTCCTTTTACACAGCGTATATCCGCCCTCACTTAGAATATTGCACACCGATATGGACTCCTTTATACCAAGCTCATATCGTAAGAATTGAAAGCATTCTCCGTAAATTCTTTAAGCATATAAATTATAAATTTAATTTTCACTTTGCAAATAATACCGAATCCTTAAAATTCCATAACATCATCATGCTTTAAACGCGACGCTTAATATTTGATCAAATTTTGTTATTAAAAATTATGAATTAGCCTGGACTCGCCAGAGCTCATTAACTTTATAAACGTTCACATACCACAGATGACCCTCATGCAGATCCAATCTTAGGATGAATTCTCCAATTGCTCGTATTTGTGCGCAATATAACGCACAATTTCACAATATCGACATTCTACACAATACCTTTTCAAAATGTCGAACCGAAGTAATACGTACGACTACAAATTGATGCACGAGTATAAAATGTATTGAGAGCATCTCCTGTCCCGATCCTATCTTCCTCTTCCTCCCCCCCTTCCTTCTTATTTTGTTTTTTTTTTCTAATAAAACATCTTTACTTAACCACTGTTAGCACAAGAAGCTTTGTTAGCTTACCTTTAGTTAAACTTCCTTTTATATAAATCTGTATTAAAAGCTTCATACAAATAAATAAATAATATTTGCGATTTGAAAATCAGTCAAGGCATTTTCGAGCGTTATACCGAAAAAACCAGTACGTATTTTATATAGAACTTAAAGCTTACAGTCTCAGAACGTTTTTCATTTGAAACTTTATATATTTTGCTAACTACCCGTCCAGAATTTTTTTATAAATTATTCTAAGAATTTCTTGCCTTAGCAAAATCCAAAATTCGGAATTTTGAGTCCCCCCTTTAATCGCAGATTTTTTAACCAAATAGGCCCTGGTGTCAATTTCTGCAATCATTTTCTAATGCATCTACTAAAATGATTTAACTTCGCTGGTAATAATCATTACCGCAAAGCTTTGATTGCCATGAACTTAAGTAATATCATTTCGTCCGTTCAATAATATCTCCAACAAAATTCTTCCGGCTCAAATACATCGATATCAACAATTTTCACATAGCGGCGGCGGGGCGGGGATGGTTTTCACTGCGCAGGCTTCGAGGCTACCTACCCCTGCACAAACAGTTTGTCACCCCGCGACCCCCCTTTAGAATTAATTCTCTGCCCCCGGCTTGCATGATGCAGCCTGCAGCCCCCCTCCCTCCAGCTTCCACTCTTCCTCCCACTCTACACCCTTCCTACCCGCCAGGACTGGAGTGCATTGTATATGCAATTGAACGCGCAATCATTGGCCCGGTGGTCTATGGGTGTAGTGATTGAGATGAATGCACCGTTTTAAGTTTGAAAAATAAATCATCTAAAAAAAACAAATCGCTTTCTTAAAAATCATCTTACTGTGGCTTATAATATTAGATTTAACGAAAATAGCTGTAATAACATATCTTATTTTTCTGATAATTTGTACCTATTTATAGTACGACTGTTTTATAATAATAATTTTTCATGAAAATTTTGTTACCATTATAAAACTGATTTAATGAAACGACTCGATTCCAGTAAGTTCATTGAAAGAAAGCTTGAGATATATTTAGAAGGAAAGGGCGTCTTGCCTACCCTTGCGTTTAATTTCCTTAAAAAGGCTTCGCCGCCAAAGGATTTAGTCTGGGAAAGCCTTCACTAGAAACATTCATATATCATAAAGCATATTATTAAATATAAACACGATGTTTTGGTTTCAATCGATGTTCGGATGCATTGATGATTCTTGGATCAATCATTGTATGTTTAACCTTACTCTCCTTATTTATGGTAAGAAAACTGTGAGTGACGCAAAGGAGATACTAGAATATTTGTCTCTCACCCTGTGTTATAGCAGTATTTTCAACCATTTATGCTTTTGGAAGCAGCGGAAGGAACAATATAACAATACTCTTTACAACCCGCGAAAGGGGAATTAAAATAAATAATGGTAACAGTCAAAATCCAGTGATGATAATATCTGCATATATTCTCATAGTGCATCGAAACCAAATGAACATTTTCTAAATTTAAAGTAAAATGGGAATAGGAACGATTTTAAATCAAATAGTGTAACATCAGAAAATTAAGGATTGACTTTGCAAGAAACACACACTATACTCGATGGAAACACTTTAAAAGATGACCTTTATAAGTATTACCGATACTAAGAAGATTTAGTAGGCCATGGAAGGAAAGCGCTTTGCTTTTTCCATATTGTTTTTAAATTGGACTGTAATGAGTATGTTTATTTTTAATTTTACATTATAACTTACTTTATTTCCTTAAATAATAAATAATGTAAAGTGTACTACACATATGTTATTATGGTAACAAAGGAGATTATTTTATTTTATATTCCCACGAAACGAAATGGACTACTTGCTATAAAACGGCCCAAGCTAGCTTAGCAAGTGGGGAATAACTTTATCAATGAATTCCATTCATTTAACATGTTTCGTGAAACTTACTAATGTTAAAAATATAATCTACACAATATCCATATGTTATACAGTGTTAATCTAGATAAACTATCTTTCGATCATCCTTCCTGACTTCTAAATTATGAACATACCACCCTGGAATATTCCGCCCACCTTGATGATGATGATGATTATGAATTAATATCGGGTTGATTTTGCTCTCTGATTGGTACGGTCTCTAAAGACTGCAATATGACTTAGCAATCTTGAAATCAGTATATTTTTGTTGATGATCTTGATTTTATGTCCGGAAAATCATCGGGAAATGCGTGACGATCACGAGGTAGGTAGGGCGGGAAAGGAGGGGCGGATCGGCACATTGAAACGGCCGGGGCGATTTTACCCTCAGTGTGCTGAGCGGGGCCCGGTGTATAGCGTGTTTCCATCCAACCTTCCACGCTTGCTAAAATATTTTAAAAAATCCACAACAATAAAAAAACTATAAAAACACTTTTTTCGAAAAATCTAAAAATGTGTGAATATTTCAACTATTCAGAACTTTGGACTTGGATGAAAAATTATCGAAATTTTTCGGACTTTTTCTAAAAAAATTGCTGCATGCGTCTACAATCGTCGTACGCGTTTTGAAAGTGCGTAGAAAATCAATACTCGTCGTCGTCGGTTTTCTTGACGCGTCGGTTTCGGGAAACGCGCGAATTCGGTCAAAAAGATTCGCAATAGACATTCGAACAAGCGACGGCAAAAATGCAGCAAACATAATCGATTTTTTAAAGCAAGCAAGTGGAAAATACACCTGACGGGCTCTCGCCGAGAGCAAAGAAAGGTTTTCTATCAAGAAACAAGAAACATCTGGCATAAGAAGTCAATAAACAACAAATCAGCATAACATCGTAACAGAGAGCACACCAATTTTAAAACAAAACTTTTGGCAAACAATACTCCCCACACCCCTCTTTATTTAAAACCAAATAAAAATATTTAAAATGTTTTATTTCGAAACAAAGTTAATATAATATAACAACTTCTCGTCGGCAAACAACAGCAAGTGTTAGTTAATTCTGTTTAATAATAAGGGCTATAATTAACATCGAACAACATCATTAAAGCAGAAGAAACGAAGCATTCATTAATTTAGGCTGACAATCCGAAAAAATCTATCTAATAATCTTCAAGAAAATAAATATATCAAGTGAAAAGAAAAAAAATCAACATCGTACACTTAATAAAACTGGGTTATTGACTCTTAATGACATCAAGAGTATCAATTATCAATCAATGTACATAATTAACAAACTTTACAATTATCCGTTAAAATAAATAACAATTATTAATCCATAAACTACCACCATTTAACAAAAACTTACTTTAGAACAATAAACACTCAATCGTCACCATTTGACGAAGAAGCAACGAGTTTTTTTGCAATAGATAACAGGTTTTCATTTTATATCGATTATTATAAATAAAACAATAGAATTGATCTCTTTACGTATTTAATTTCAAATTGTGCGACCATACATACTTTAATTTCGGACAAAAATATAATTTAAAAAAGAAAAATCAAACTAAAGAAAACATCTAATAGTTTCTAGAAGAAAACGAAGAAGAGAGAAGATAAAAACGAAATTTGGCCTAAAAAATTTGGAACATTTTCTGATTTCCGTATATTTGTAACAATTTACAAACATAAAAAAATCTGAAGCAAACAAAATAAAACTCGTGCCTTAAATCGGCCTTAAAATTTATATTTATTACTATAAAAAACAAACAAAAAACCCTACTTTAATTTGTTAAAAAAAAAACTAAAGATATTTTAAACGATTTGTGATTCCTATTATTCGATAGTAAATTTTATGGTAAGAGTACAAAGAAAATTTATTTAATTTCAATTATTGTATAAAATTTATCTGATATTATAATATTATCTATAAATAAATATTCTACGGGCAACTCAACATCTTAACAAAATTACAGACTTTCGTGAAAACGGTTTATTCTCGACAAATTGTAAATAATTAATAATAAGGTATAAATAACAATACAAGATAAACAAGGAAGATATCTGCAAACACTACTGAGGGATACCTGAGAAGCTACTTCATCACACTACTCAAGTAAGCAAATCATTAATTCCTTATTTTATTTCAGCAATATTCAGTTTTATATTTATAAAGATATTTCTTAGGTAGGTAGCAAATAAAACTTTTTTATTATACTACTTCATCGCCATGGCATAAGTTTTTCGAGGTCCAGCTATGGATTTTATCCTCCCTCACACATCTCCTGCATTACTGATTCCTGGCAGTTCTCTTTAGATCGTTTGCGATGTCCGTTTCTCTTTACCGACCAAAGACACTCTCCTAATTTACTGAATTCCAACATCCGCTTGCCGTACTGCGTGGCCCGCCACGCACTTGATGGGCAGACGCATCCGCCGCCAAAACCCCCAAACCTCATCCAATGAACCCGGGCACCCTTGTCAAATTATCAAACCTAGCGAACCACTCGGGGTGACAATGGTTATCCATTGCATGGTTTCCCGGCGGTACCTATACCCGCACGCAACTTAGAGATTATGACTTCAGCTCAACTCCTTTGTATTATCAAACCTAGATATTTTATTTCTCAACGCCAACCACTCTTTGTAAGGTGGGTCGCAACACTCTTGGAGAGGGTTCAAACGTAATTTTAGCAGCATCTATTTATTGTTTACAAGTGCTTCCAGGAGTTTTATATCATTAATATCTTTTTTCTGATCATATGATCGTTCATTAGCAACAAAAAAATCTTAGATAGCAACTTGCCTTGATACCATAAATACGTTTACATGCCGGATAACGTCACCATCATAAGAGCGCAAAATATTTGTAAACAATTTCCTTTTACCGCGAATAGGATATTGCTAAAAGAAGTCAGACCAGCTGCAGTCCCGGCGGAGTTTTTATTTTAGCCATGGAATTACAAGAGGAAAAACGAACATTTACTAAGAGATGTTATCATTTAGGCTAGCATTCTAAGTATTGTTTTTACACATAGAAGGTAATATCAAATAGGTGAAGAAAACTTAGAGATTATGACAGTGAATTCAGCTGCCTTAATTAACTCCTTTGTATCTGTTTCCTTCTTATCACATACTCGTAGATATTTTATTTCTCAACGCCAAGCATGGCATTTTTCGTGGATCTTTGTAAGGTGGACATTTTTGTCGCAACACTCTTGGAGAGGGTTCAAACGTAATTTTAGCAGCATCTATTTATTGTTTACAAGTGCTTCCAGGAGTTTTATATCATTAATATCTTTTTTCTGATCATATGATCGAAACCTATATCTTTTCGAACGTCATTAGCAACAAAAAAATCTTAGATAGATACCTATCAACTTGCCTTGATACCATAAATACGTTTACATGCCGGATAACGTCACCATCATAAGAGAAAAAACGGATAATGCAAAATATTTGTAAACAATTTCCTTTTACCGCGAATAGGATATTGCTAAAAGAAGTCAGACCAGCTGCAGTCCACGGCGGAGTTTTTATTTTAGTCCTAATAGAAGTAAAGCATGGAATTACAAGAGGAAAAACGAACATTTACTAAGAGATGTTATCATTTAGGCTAGCATTCTAAGTATTGTTTTTACTAAGAAAGTGATACATAGAAGGTAATATCAAATAGGTGAAGAAAAGGGTGCCAGTGGTTGGTGGAAGAATTCGAAGAATCCTATGAAATTGTAAAACTCCTAAGAGGTCCTGGATTCGTTTCTAGTTTTTTTTATTTTCTATGCTTTTTCTGTTTTATGTTTCACTAGAGATTTATTAATATTATCTTCTGCAATGAACGAATATTACCATGAGGTTTACAAGCTTCAATAAGCTACTCCAATAGATTGAAAGGTTTGTTTTGTTTAAACTGCTATTTGATGAATAAATATCAACATGTTTCAAAACCAATGGTTACCTAATCGGGATACAAAGTATACCAAAAAAAAAATTATGACATAGGCAAATAGGCATAGACAAATTATAAACAAAAATTAACAGTAAGTGATGAGGGAAGGTAAATAAAAAATAAATACGATTTTGCGTGATATATTTTTTTTTACATGAATATCGAACAAGAGTCTCAACTGCTTTCACCCGTCTGGAGCCAGTGAGACTGTGGCATTCCCAATTGGGGAATGTTGTGAGGGGAAAATTTCGGAGGGGAAAGAGAAGGGAGAGGAAGGTGGGGAAATGCCTGGCTATTCAGATCTGGTCACCAAACACGGCTAAAAGCCATTTCAAACAACGTTTCAATTCTGAATGGTGGTCTTTCACCAGGGCGATACTGACAGTATCTTCCATTCTAGAACGTGCGCAAATATACTATTTATTATTTTTAAATTAATTAATAGTAAAACAGCACAAATTAATTAAATAAAATTTACATGCGCACGCCGGGATTTGAACCCGCGACCTTCTGATTCGTAGTCGAGAGCCTTACCCCTCAACCATGGAGGCCGTCAAATGTATGAATACGTTATATAAATATGTTATAGCTTATTTATTATTTTACTCAATTTGGCATTAATTCATGACTCACAGAATAGAAGAAAATCGAAACATAATTTTTTTAGTTAGCGCTCTTCCTTGGAGCAGACGATATACATCCTTCTTTTCCGAAACTAATAGGTATTTAAAAAATAAAATTTATTCTTTAAACGGATAACAGATTTTCATTTTCGCTATCAGGGTCATCGATTTTCGCGTTTTTCAGATATGCTTCTTGTGGGCCATCTAGGATATGATACAGTATTTTTTAGAGGTGACTTCCACTATTATTGACTCCAGGATTTTCTTCTAATAGCTGAAACTGCCGACAAAAGACGCCATCGAGTGTAAGAAATATCCAGAATTGTGAAATATATCTGAAACACCAAATTAGGAAAAAACATGTATCTTTTAATCGGTGCAATTCGGTAGTTAGAGGAATTGACAGAATGCGACGAATAATATAAATCTAAAGGGGAGACTTCGGACAGCATTTGTTGAACTATTCATCTCGAGGGTGCATGCAGTCCCACAGCAAGTATAATACTATTTTCATTGTACGGTCGGTTGTTGAGAAATAACAACTAGGTACTAACTGCATTTTGGCACTGTCCGGTGACTTAATTATGAATATTCGCGTTGTATAGCTCGAACCCCACGATAAGGGTGCATCTGTGGGGATTCTCTTTGATAAATTAAACATTAAAAGCTGCAACGTAAGCACGTCTGCTTATATATGTAATGCATGTTTCAAATATAAATAAAATAAAAAAATTACATTTTTTTCAAAAAAGAGTAACTTTTTCAACTTAATACCGCTGTAATCGCTGACAGTCGAGGGCATCAACTACTTTTCCGAACCGTTATAAGGACCAGATGAGTCCCTCCATGTGTTTTCATGTCTCTACTATTGATGTACCTACCATAATATATTTTACACCTGTGTCAGTATTACAATTTTATATGTTTATCATAACATATGTAAAAGCCCCAATTAAATAAATATCTACTTTTACAAGAAAACGAAACTACTATTACATTATTGTAAAAAGCCCTGACTGTCCCTTCACGGCACAACGTAAATTTATACATACCAAAACGTTGTGTTCTCATACAAAGCAGTTAGTTCTTGTTCTTGAAGCTAGCGGACAGGCAACTTTTACAAAGAGTAACATACATTAGAATTGGGCAATATAATGGAAAAAAAAACAAATTGACTAACATTCTCACGGCAGAGTACAACACAAGAACAGAATGCACAGTTTCTGTCAAGCCATGGGCAGTCGCAGTGAGAGACAGCAAGCAGTAGTCCATCGAACCCTTCACACCATCCCCGGTGGCACAGTGGCCAGACGTGACCCCTGTGAAGACGGTAGATTGTGGAAGAGAGACTTTAGAAGAATCTTGGGGACCAAGTTATCGCTGACAGATGAAAACAGTAATAATAACAAATAAAATAAATCTTCTTAGGTCGATTGTGGACGGCTTTCCCGTTAATGATAAAATAGCACCAGCGTAGCCTTATATTTGCGGCGTGAGATATAAGCAGGTGGTCTTAATTTATAACATTTTTTTTTAAAGGAAGACAAACTTTCCTGAGTTACGAATAACCTAATAATATTTGAAAAACTTCTACTACCATTAATATTGAGGGAAAATGTTGTTTGTGCAATGATGGAAGACTTAGCCAGCAGAAGATCAAACCCACGTCGCGATCTATGGGTGGAAACCGGACGCTATTATCCACCCAGTAACTAACTATCGATTACGGCCTTTGCTTAAAGTGGTAAGCGCAAAGGATAAAGCCCCATAAAACATTGTCTCGGTACACACCCCAAGCTTTATTCACTTCCAAACATCGTCTCATACATATGTACTCTTCTATTCGAATCGAAAACACTTTGCTGGAGCTTCTCCAACTCCTTCTTCACCCAATTGCTCGTTATTCTCCTTTCTCCATTCATTTGCTCCGTATTTGTATGTCTGAGCCATTTACATAAGCTGCTTTTTCTAATTCTCGTTCATTGAATTTACTTCGTCCTTTCAATCATTTTCGATCTCCGAATTTCAAATACCGTTACACGGATTTATCGTATGCACTCTACTTGTTAGGATCTCTTTTCGTGCAATATTTAACCTAGAACTACCGTTGCTTTTTACCAGAAAAATTAACGTTTATCAATTTCCACTAAACTTGTTAATTTGTTGAACAACGCCATGGACTGCCTTCAAATAGGAGCAGTAATATCAAACTGCAGTTGCTATCCGCGTTGTCATAATATTAACCTAAATGAACTATTATCAATCTATTCTTCTTTATCAATCACAGCACGAACTGCCCCTATAACTTGCCAATAACAAGTCTTCGGGACTGCTGAGACCTAAGTAAACCTTTTCCATATATTCGCCGCCTTTCTTTCCTTCATCAAATAATTTCACATAGCACCACTCAGTTAAACATTTCCCTATAAACGGAACTTTAAATAGTCAAATAAATTTTGTAGAACAAATAATTGTTTTACTACCGAATTAAATTCAACAACATAAATGTGTGAGGTGAGCATAGACCAGGATAATAATTGTGAAGTAGGGATTCACTTTGCTTTGAGGGCAATTTATTAGCGAAACATTTTTTACAATCGCCACAATTCTCTTTTTTTTTCTTTGAAAGTTTTTGGAATATTATGCCGTATTGAGCTTCCTCCTCCTTTAAGTCAACATTTCGGACAGCGTTACAGTGTCCATCATCAGGGCAGATGTGTCTACTTTGAAAATAAAATGAAACGTAAAATAAAAAAAATCAAAGAAATATTAAAATAAGCATTATGGTTGACATTAAATTTAAAATGACCAATTTACGTAGGAACACAAATTTTCCGAATTAATTTAAAATATCGCTCCGAAAAGACATTTTTTTTAAATGTTGTACTTTTATATTTTTATTTACGTAATCATATTTACATAGCAAATATAATAATTAAAAAAAAAAAAGATAAATCCGCCAATAATTTTCTGCCTCTAATTTTTTTTCTGCCTCTAATTTAAATAAAATTTTTTTCATGGCATCTATTTCATAATTTAAAACAAAAATAAATAAAACACTTCTCATCCGTATTAGATATTTACTAAACCTTTAATTACAAAAAATATATCATTCACTTTGGATGGGTATATTGGCCTCAAATCCACAATTAAGTTATGTATGAAACAGGCAGCGCAGCCGTTCCTCTTAAGATTTCTATGAAACCACGCGATAACTTATGGTAGAAATTATAACCAACTAGTTTTGTGATTGAATGTTGAATTTAATAGAACCCCTTTGAAAACAAGTCTTTATATGGATGATAACCGCATTTTTCCTATTTATAATTATTAGTACTACTTGGAGAAGCAACTACTTCATATTTATACATAAATGAGAAAGCCAATGAAATAAATAGTCGCGAAGTAATTCTAAACGCGCCTGAGTTCGGCAAAACGCGTAGCATAAAGCTTTTCACGCAATGAAAACTGGGCGTCTTCTCGATTTTGCCAAAAAATAGAAAACATTATTTATTGAACGTAGCGGCTTTTATGGTTAAATTAAAACTCATAATATAATCATCATTGGACAAATAATAGCTAAAATATATAAATAAAAAGGAATTTCAAGATTATCTGACAAATCATGTTATTCTAATGATGTGCTATTTTTTTTCACAAAATGGTGTCCAGGACATTCAATTATCAAAATTGCACTTTAATTGCTTCGTGTCATCTTTTATTTGAGGTTGAGCTCAGTGGCATCCGTTGCTTTATGTCCAAAGGCAGACTGTGTGAAGTATTTTTAAGTGAATACCAAAGCTCAATCAATTCCTTTTTTTCTATCGATCCTAAATTCCAATATTGGCTTATAAGATTGCCATGTATACCGGTCGATTAAACTCCTACCTCCTTCCCTTCCAAAGAGCACGTGTTCCAAGTCCTAATAAATCAGTGCCCCCTGGTGTACCGGTCTCACTGGGACAGGAGCGCTCTTGGCTGGGGTGGTACAATCGGATCATATGTTTGTCGTATTTTTTTAATTCTTTTATTTAGTTCATTTTCCTTACAGTAAGCACAGCTTTTGGGAATTTATGGACTTTCGCCACTGCTGTGTGTAGTTTTTCAAGTTAGGGTATGAATTTATTTATTTACTATTTAATTTAAAAACAAAACAAAAACATTAGCCACTCATCTCACTAGGACAGTTCTGTGTTGAGATGAGCGGCTTTACAATTTTAGTGAAATGATAAATAATAATAAGTAAATAAATGAGTCTAGTTTTTGGACTGTTAGTTCGTGGTGGAATTCCATTGTATTAGAATTGAAATTAAGACACTTTTGTACTTTCTTCCACTTATTTATTTTCACCAGGACCGGTTTCATCCCACTACGGACATTTTCAGACTGGTAGTTGACATTCTTATGCTACGGTATTTATATAAACTTAGGCAGGGTTACACAACATACATATAGATACAATGTTGTGTAACCCTGCCTAAGTTTATATAAATACCGTAGCATAAGAATGTCAACTACCAGTCTGAAAATGTCCGTAGTGGGATGAAACCGGTCCTGGTGAAAATAAATAAGTGGAAGAAAGTACAAAAGTGTCTTAATTTCAATTCTAATAAATAAATAAAATTATGTAAATAGTAATATGTAAGTACTAATAAATAAATAATAATGAGTAAGTAATAATACGTGAATAGTAATAAGTGAGTAATAATAAGTAAATAACAATTATAATATCGAGCATACATATTGTTTCAACGTTGATTAAAACATAAGGGATAACATGGATAAATTACATATTTAAAAAATGGCAATTTTATGTTCATCTTCCATGGATTGTTAAGGTCTACTGAATAAATGAGCGTACAAGTTACTTTAGCTTTGGTCATGGGGCCATTCTCCGAGCCTTAAAAGTTTGTGGCAAACAACTTCAGTGCTAAGAGAGGCTGGACCTACTTTGGATGGATGCCGTGGACGTAACACAGGATAGGGACGCCTGGAGGGGCTTTGTCGATGCGATGGGACTTGAATAAGAAAAACGGAAGAAGATGTATGTATGGAAAAAAATAATTTGATCAGATATTGAAATTTGCCATATTTTATCACTATTCTTTAATTTCTTTTTGTTAGTTTTTCTTTTGGGTAGGCACAGATTTTCAGCATCTGTATTATAAAAATGGCTTTCGTCATATTATTTTTATTAATAGGTACAGCATGCAGGATGGTCTCTGATTTTCATCTATCGATGCAATTGTCCTGGAGTCGGTAGCCTTCGTATTTGCTTCCTGTCAAAACGCAAAATTATAAAAAACTGGATGAGTGTTGCATTGGGTTCACAGCTGTTGTGAACATATCAAACAAAACTACATCGCTGTCTTTCATTGAACGAAGTTCAAAAGGTGTCTGCGAAATCCGGTTTTTGTATAATGCATCTTGAAATATAAAAGAATCTGCATACTCCGTGCAATACCAGTTTCGATCATAAAGAGCAACTATTGCAGAGAATCGAGACATCTGTTCGTTTTTTTTTTCTCTCGTGGGTATTTTGGATATTTTGGATATTTACAACTAGTTTGGTTAATGGTTGAAGAGGATGGAACGTTACACATCTCCGTCATTGCATAAATTTCACATTGTTACATGCATAGTATTATTTTATCCCGATTCCTGGCACAAGCGGAATCGGATATTTTCTAGTTAATCTTTTTTTTGGGTTGTCTACGACATTTTTTTTTAACTTGAGCATCACGTATTTTCCTTTTTTTAACCGTAAGTCAACACAGGAAACCCTGAGGAAAATAATTTCCTTAAGAATCTATGTCATATTAGGGGATGCCGTGTGGGGGGTGTTTTTAAGGAAAGGAAGGATAGGAAGTTCAGGAAATGAAAATGATATGAGGTGTGGTTAATAATTTGAGGATCAGTGTCCAGGAGTGACGGACGCATGAATTCATTCCTCTCTCTTCAGTGCAAGGCGATGGGTCGAGAGAGTCCGGCTGAATAGTTCAAAGGGTCTATCCATACCGGCCTCTCCAGATCCGGCCTGCCATGCAATTGGTAGGTAGACGCATCTGCTACCAAGATCTGAACAAACTTCACCCCATGAACCCGGGAATCCCTGCTAAGTCACCTACCGTAGCGAACCACTTGGGGTGACACCTATGGAAGAGGTGTTGGTTATCTAATACCTAAATGGTTACCCGCCTCCCAAATTTTGAGACAACTTCCTCAGTTAATTTGCTATTCCAGTCATTCCAGGTGTCGTTTTCTTAATCCTTATTTGCTTACTTTACCGTCACAGCATTCAACCACCTCTATGTTCAGACCTCCAAACACTCCTTTGTCCGACAGGCTAATTATAAAGAAGGCTTTTTGGTGGCCTGCTATTTTCCACCCTTGCTATATGCTTTGCCAGCGCCGATCCAGTTTTATAAATATTGTTGATGACGACTATTCATCCTTTGTCTGCAAACACTCTCTTCCTGTATAAATACCTTTTTTATGTGATACCTCACAAGAGCGCCCCTCTCTGTAGAGTTGTGAAGCGGGTCAAGGGGAGTGCTGTGGGAAAGAATTTTATATTGCAGGCCTTGAAGAGGCCACGGATTAAATGTAGGACGAAAGACAGACACTGGGAGCTCGTTCTACATACGAGCCAACTTGAAAGAAATGATCCGTTCTCATGTAGCCACCATCAACTACTTTGAACGAGTGTTCCGTTGGCGTCCGTCTAGTTTCACGCACGTCTACCGGGCGGAAGCGATCAACGCTGCTAGCTCCTTCCAGGTGGCTCCATTGAAATATCTAAAGAACATACTCGGGACATTTACATTGCGTCTGTGCATTACAGATAGCAATCGGTCTGTTAACAACGAATCGTAAATCAGATGAACCGCCCTATTTTGCGAGGAATCAAGCAGGTGGATGGAATATTCTGGACTTTCAGCCCAGAAGTGACTTCCAAATTCAATTTTTGGACGTATTTGAGATTTGCACAGGGTTTGCAGTTGAGTATACTCTACATGAACTTCTGAAGGTAGTTTTTAGCACCGTCCTTTAAATTTCTATTCCAAATCATTAAAGATGGATTCTTCATCATCAAAGATTCACATTTTGTACACTAGATATTATTTGCTTCCACCGTCTCAGTGATACTATTGAATCATCATAATCTCGAATCACTATATCCACCCAAGGGTGAGATATGACCTGCTCCATAGATACTCTCCACTGTCTGCGATCCTTCGCCATTCGCTTCCTCAGTTCTTCCCGTTCTGTTAAAATCCTCTTTCAAGCAGTCTATCTACCTCTTCATTTGTCTATCTTTAGTTAGTTCGCACTGGAGCACCCACTTGGTCATCATTTTTGTTGTTCTATCACATGGCATTTTTCCAAATTGCTCAAGTCATCGCAATTTTTATATCTTATACAATCTTACGATAGTATTGATAGTGTCGTACCTACTTATTTATTTATACGCCTAAAAGACTTTCACATAAAAGTGATACATTAAAACGTTAACATATAGATGAATATTTGTTCGGTGTATGTAGGAATAATAAAAATGTAGGTAGATATAACTATAAAGTAGGTTTAAAATATGTGTATGAATGTACAAATATATCTGAAGAGTTTCAACTAAAGTTACAAGTACAATGAAAAACATTTTATTGGAATAACTTATTGAAGCAAATAAACCTCAATGTATTATTTAATAATTGAATAAGATAATTTTAACAAATTTCAATAAAACATGACACAGAAAAGGACAAAGAAAGTAAAAAGGAAACTTTCGCAACTGGGACTCAGAACTCAACTGGGACTCTAACCCAGAACGTTTAGTACAATTGAGAATAATACCGGTTAGTAGCTGAGTTGGCGTCGCTTTTGGGTCTCACCCAGGCGTCGTGAGTTCAATTCCTCGCCTGGCTAAGTCCTCCATTACGACACAAACATCTTCCGCTTACTGTGATGGTAGTAGGAGATTTTCAAATACTTTTCAAGTCAAGTTATTCGTAACCAGGGAATATTTGTCTTTCTTTAAAAAAAAATTCTTTATTTGAGATATGAGATCGATGAAAATAACGGAAAATAATTAATTACCTTAGCTCAATTGGTAGAGACGCCAGTCCCGATAAGACTAGAGGATCACGGTCTTTTTCTGTTTTATGTTTCATTGAGATTTAATATTATTTTTTTCAATAATCAAGTAAAATAATAGATTTGGTTTATAGTAAAACTTCATAGACATTGGATAAATATTTTAATATACATTATATATATATATATATCTACTAGGTTAAGATATCCTTGTTCTTTTTACTGTATAGGTATGATTTTCCAGATTTACCAAAGTTCATCAATCACGGCTCTGGTTTACTTATGTTTAGTATTTTTTTAGCCAAATCATTGGATTTTCTTCGACTTGATTCTTGTTTTCTCTTGGTTAACATTTTCCAAGCCAAAACTGTTCTTATGCAGTCGACAAAATGTATAGCTATATCAATGACCATTTCGACAGCTCCAAAATCAGCATTATCAATTATTAACCTCACAACACCCAGACTAACAGTCAGACATGATTATGGAAGAATCATATTCTATCTATCCTAGTGGAAAGACGTATATTATACTTATCACTCAGATCCTGACTATACTTAGTATGGCCCTGGTGAAAGACCACCATTCAGAACCGAACCATTGCTAAAAATTACTTTAGCCATGTTTGGTGACCAGATGTGAATAGTCAGGTATTTATCAACCTTTTTCTTATCCACCTCCTTTCCTTTCCTTCCCCCTTCAGTCTCACAACACAATTCCACTGGGTCAGGACATTTGGGAGCAGTAGGGTCTTTGTGTACAGTACATACATATTTTTAACTCATCTATCCTTACATCTTTTTAACCCATCTGTCCTTCAAAAATCACAACAGCCAAAATAAATTTAAAAAAACAAATAAAACGCTGGATACGTGACACAGGGAGATCTGAAATAGAAAATATATTAACACTAAATACAGACTAACACTGAAACTACTCAACTCCAGTTGAAACACCTCACCTTACAATTATTTAATTTTTTTCAGCAAGTATATCAATTTAATATTCATATTTTGTAAATGAAATCCTCAGCACAGGAAATCCCAGTGAGGATATCATTATTTGTTATTTTTTTTGTAATAAAAGAAGAAAATAAAACATTGTCATTATTACATTATCGCTCTACAGAGTCGGTCGGATTTATATTTTGTAGAATCACCTACACGCCAATCAAATTTAAAGATTTAGTTTAAACAATCAAAATCATCACTAAAAATCACCGAATCATTGTTTTTCAAAACAATTTTTCAGTTTTCCAAATTTTTGTTTTTACGTTGAAAATATTTTCAATATCCGATGACGATGACGCCAGACGCACCGTGAAGCCTCGCGCACTGCGCCTGCGTGATGATGGCTCCCTCCCATCTCCATCCCCTTTCCGCCGATATCATCGCGATGGTAGTTATCCCATGCACAACTATTGATCGCGGCCATGTTGGGTTTTCCAGGGGGGGGCGGAAAATTTAAGGGGCGGTTGCTGGAAGGGAAGGCACGCGGGGGGGGGGTTGGCGTTGGGCGGGCGGCGAGGGGCGGAAAGGCTCTGCAATTGGGATGCAACTGTGTGCAACAGTCAGGGGTGTAGAAACCAGCCGATGCATTTGGTTGATGAAAAATTTTCGGGGTTAAAATATAATGACAAAAAATCCCACAAACATAATACGTTAGGTGAGCTTAAGTGCTTTCTAAGCTAACATAACCGACTTCTTCAATAAATGCAAAATCACTTTGTGGCATCATTTTCCATTAAATTATTAAGAATTATTTTACATATTAGATACAGAAAATACTGTGGTCGTTTATAAAGAAAATATAATAGTTTCTCTTAATAACACCACTTCATTGAAGTGTTTTTCTTACCGGTTTTGGAATCACTTAATGTATTGACCATAAATTTGGAATAATTAATTGGAATTAAGTTAGAATATTTATATCCCCGAAGAAGAAGCAGTGATTTCAAAACCAGTAGGAAAAATAATCAAATAAAGTGGTGTTATACTGTGACATGTTATTAAATTTTATAAAAATTATTTTGTATAAACTACAATTTGATCAATAAATATCTTCGAAGCAAATGATTCCCTCATCCGGTTTCAAAATATGTTAATTTTTATTTTTTGTATTTCTTAATCATTTTATTTACAGAAACTAACCCATTTTACTTAAATTGCTTCCGTAAAACACGTAAATATCTACCTTATACGAGACAAATTTGTTTAAACACAAGTAGCATAAAACTCTTTTTTTTTTACTTGTTTAAATTTAAAGTTGTGGTGAACTTCTGCCTAGCAGTAAAGAAGACTTATGACAATATTTGCCATCAGGAATACTTTCAGCTTTAGGGGGAAAATCCCATGTTAGTGCCTGGAAGAACAGTGAGTAAAAGTATAACCGGTTTACACCCAAGAGGTCCGAGGTATTAGATTTCCACCCAGAAATCGCGTCATAATTTCTTTGCAAACTTAGTTCCTCATCGTGAGATAAGTTTCTGTTACAGTTTCATGATTGAAGTAGGATGCATTGGCGAAGAAATGCAAGCAATAAAATAGTCACTTCTAGTTAGTTTTTAAATCAGTGGCCGTTCGTGCCCTATCTATCCTCTCTTGGTATGGTCCAAACTTATATATATATTATTCCATAGATCTAAAGGAATTTCATTTATCACTATACCAAAGTACCAAAGATTAGTTACCTAGCAAAAAGATACAATTTGGCGATTCATTAAAGCATCTGTTTCTAATGAATATAATATCCTAGGTTATAAAAAAATGTTTTAAATACGTAAATCAGTATTTACGCAAAAACCTATAAATTTACAGTAAATAACTTATTTAAATAACTTATTTAAATAACTTATTTAAATAACTTATTTAAATAACTTATTTAAATAACTTATTTAAATAACTTATTTAAATAACAACTTAAAACACGATAATTACGGAAAAAATCTATTCATTCTTGCAAAATACAACCGTACAAATTTGGTGTTAACAAATCTCATGGTAAAATGAATTTTTTTAATCAAAAAAAATCATTTTAATATGGAATTCCACCATGAATTGACAGTTCAAAATAAGAAATATCATAGTCCCTGTAAACCCGGGCAGCTAACAGATTCTTAGGGTTTGCACACTTCCGCGGTTGGCCAAAGAATCGCCACGGGTGTTTTGTGTGAAGTATTTCTTACAACAGAACGTCCTATAGGTGCTGAATTCATAACGCACGTAGGGGATCCATTTCGGGCTCGCTCTGGAGCACTTATTATAGTAATCTATTTAAAGTGTCGTAAAATTGTAAAACAACTTTAATTATTTTATATTTTTATGAGAGTTCACTACATAAACACACCTTAGAGAAAACCGCTACTGATTTAGATGAGTTCCAGAATCAAAGTTGTGATTAAATCAAACGCCTTTTTTTACTTGTATTTTTTGCTTTATTTTACGACCTCTGGCATCCAGAGGTCACTGGTTCAAAACCCACCATAAACAAAAACAGAAATCTTAATCAATGTAATGATTTCACGTAGAGAAAAAAAAAGATTATATAGGTTAATGTCCTTCGTGTCCCTTCGAGTCGCACTACCTTTGTGAAAGGGAACTTTGCTTAAAATTGAAATTTTCATCTGTAGTCTCACAAGAGACCCTCAATGGAAAATGCCAAAGTTTCTCTAACACTAAGCTGTTAGAAATTAAAAAGATTATTTATATATATGAAATATTTTTTTATCGCAATGTGTACCTTTTAAACTACTGCAAATAAATTTCCAAGAGGAACATAGGTAAACTATTTATTGTACAGGTAGAATCATAGCAACAGAATTTTGAAACTGTCATGCGATTTCACATTATAAAAGGAGAATTGAGAATGGGGTTAAATACGCATAATGTTTTACTAAATTTAAGTACATAATAATAATAATGTTTTTGAAAAACGCGTTATTTAACAAAAACATTTAAAAAAGCCTCGACTGTCCAACTAGGAAAAAATCCTGTTTAAGGACACTCAAATTGACAAGTTTAGTTCATATTAATATACATATACATGAAAGAATATAAAAGAATCCATAAAGCAAATTAGAAAAAAAATTAGTTGTTTTTGTTTTTGTTTTTAAAGTATGATATGCATTTTTTAGTTTAGTTTAGAGTAATAGTGAATTACATGTGAAGGTTTTATTTAAAATTGTACATATCTATTAATGAGCATATATTTGCTTTTGACCCTCCCTAAATATAGAAGCCAAACATTGATCAGTTTACGGAGGACGTTTGTACTTTACATTTTCCATTTATTGGGTAAGATGTTGAACAATTTTGGTCCAAACAAATTTCAAAGTATGAAAATTGTCTTTGAGCAAGGGATGTCATGGTTTTGTTGAAACTGTTGGATTACTTCTTGAGTATCCGGTATCGTGATAGATGTAATATTTTTAAGATACTGACTTACTGTAGTTGAGGGGAGTTTTATTACTATTTTATGGTTTATCATGTTTAAAAAATGTTTGGTAATTGCGAAAAAAAACAACATTGTTTTTTTTTCTATTTTTGAAAATTACGTAAATGGTTAAATTTTGTCCATCCCTTATTTGAAGAGATGTCAATGGACGTACGCAGCCGGGATGTAGCCAGGGGGTGTTTTTAATAAAGGGGAGGGGGTAGTTTTAGTGGAATGGGTCCACTAACACCAGACAAAGTACCGTATTATATGAGGCCTATGTGCCACTCGTTATGTACCGAGCACATAATGAACTATGTGAATAGGGGTACATAAGGCTTTATGGGAAACTCGACTCCATGCCGTGATGGTGTATGTGAATAATTTGCATGGTTTTATTAAGCACACACGGCGGTATTTACCATTTATATATGTGGTTATTTTGCTTTAATTAGGTTGTCTAATTTGAATAATAAATGCAGTCCAAATATAAACAGGAATTCCGGCTGTTCAATTTATTTAGTTTTTAGGGTAAAATTTGTTAATTACAAAACGATTAATGGGGTGGTTTTTGTGTACCTACCAACGTACTTGTTTATAATGATACATTGGTTATTATTTACCTATTAATATACCCATAAATTGGAAAATTAAAAAAAAAATAAAAAAAAATTATAATAACTTTGTTAACTCAAATTAACGTAACTGCCGTTATTTTTTTTTCTTCACCACATTATTATTAACTTTCACTGTTAATTTTATTTTTATTTTGAATAAATTCTTGATTTCCGACGTATAAGTGATGAAAGAAGATGCCAGGGATGCCCGATAAAAAGATGTTACAATTTATTTATTTATTTACTTTTTTTTTGGGAAAATTAACAGCAAATTCATAATTTTCATATATATGACAATATAAACAATAAATTATGCCAATTATAAATTTTCCTCTGCTGACGATAAATACTATGAGTAAAGTGTGACAATGTACAGTTTTTCATCAATTAGCTTAAACAATGTCAGTCGGGGGAGGGGAGGGTGGACGGGAACATAGGAGTAGGATAAAGGTAAAAAGATGGTTTAAGTTAACTAGTTTGAGAGTGGTCGCATTATGGATTTTAATTTAATATCACGAGTAGTTGAGTTAAAAATGTCAATATGGTAATAATTTAAGTTAAACGAGTGTGTAGATCTGTAGATAAACGAGTTTTGTTTGGAATTGGTTTTACAATGGGGGATATAAAAAGTAAGTGGCTGTCTGCTGTTGCGATTTGGGATATGAAATTGAGAAGATCAGGGCTATCAACTAGGTTGCGTGCGATTTTAAATAACATTACGGAATCAGCTATATTTCTTCGGCAGGTTAATGTCTGTAAAGTAAAGAACTGTGCGGATTCTTCATTGCTAACATGAGATCTAAAAGAGCGGAAGTTTAGGTACCTTAAAAATCTATTTTTGACGCTTTCAATTCTGTTTTTATGTAGTGCATAGCCTGGGTTCCATACCTGAGATGCATATTCCAAAATACTGCGAACATAAGAGAAGTAAAGTGTTTTGAAAGTGCTAATATCGTTGAAATGTTTACAGGCACGGATGACGAAACCAAGCATAGATTATGCTTTAGTTAATTATCTTAATCAAATACTTGAGTCGGGTCTTCTCAAAAGTCGTATTAACAGAAGGGCGTATTTGAGACGATGTATGGATGAGAGCGGTTTAGAATGTATCAGGAGAAAATCGAGTGGCGTTTCATAATTAAAAAAATACTGTTTTTCCATAGCGCTATTTAATGATTGAAATTACCTCAGGGGGGCTTTACATTTTGTTAAAGTTTGTAGCCCCCTTTAAATATATGTGCTTAACTACTGCTTTCTGACCTCAGATCAAGTGGAACGTTATTCTAAGAACATGGAGTCTTCTGTGGAAAATTTGCAGAATTTTTATAAGAGCGTTTAACTAGTCTGTTCGATGCATCAGACTTGGCCGACTTGAGCGTGAGTTACCTCTAAGTAAGCTGATGGTCTCTCATGCGGAGATCAGTCAAGTATGATGGTGCCAGCCTGTTGAATACCTTATGCATCATAAGATAAATTTTAAATTCTTTTATTTGTGTGACTAGAAGTCAGTATAGGCAACGTGATAACGGAGATGTGATATGACAGTATTTTGGTGGCATCACATACTAGACCAGGGGATATGCTGAACACACCTTGTTGTATGTTTAAATGTACATTGAGCAGACCAGAATACAAACTATTACAACAAGCCAATCTGGTGACTACAGGAGCATTTACCACAGTCTTAGCAGAATCTATTGTAAGACATTTCTTTATGGATGTAATTATCGCAGAAAAAATACACTAGACTTTACGGTATCGCCAAGTCTACCCCACCCGTTTATCCCTGCGGAAAAGGGCGTAATTGATAGCTAGTTAAAAAAATTCCGAGAACTGAATACCGCGCCTAAAGTGGAAAACATTCTCGTCCAGAACAGATCTTTCCACGTGTTTTAAATATAAGCCTGATTTTATTTTGATATCCTTATAAGTGTCTCGGGGGGTAAAGGGGTTGATGAGAAATGTACGAAATCAGGTATTCATCTATAAATTAATATGGTCAATGAACTTGCAAAATACTAAATCAGTCAAGCTAAAAATTATAGCGTAATATTTTGTAAAATAATATCACCATACAAAGCTTGTAAATTACAATTTATGGTCAAAAATTCTTACCTAGTCGGATAACGATAGCTGAGATCTAGATGAAACGTTAGATTATAGAAAATGATATTTAAAAAATCAAAGAGATTGTCTAACAAACCCTCGCTTGTGAAGATTTTTTAGACGTTTTCCTAATTACCTAAATCCGTATAGAATTTACAGATAAGTCATTTCTAGTATTTCTTGAGTTCGCAACCTGCAAAGCTTGTATTCTTGGGTGCTGACCGTTAACCCCAGTTAAAAGAATCCATATGGAACATTGTGTTTATTATTTGTCTATGAAGTAATTATTAAGCGGACATTCCCACAGAAAAATTTGGAACATTGCACTCAAGGAACGCAGACTCGTTGCAGCATAGACTAACACGCCCAATGCGTATTGCACATGCAGATGTGTGCATTTAATGCAAATATCGCAACAGTATGGCAACGCACACAAAGCTAGCGTTCTTTACCCCGCCTCGAAACCAAAACATTTCAGACCTTTTTCTATTTTTCTTCGATCTCTGAAGACAGAAACTTGGCAGCGTTTCGTGAACAGAACACAGTTGTGTTTACCCAAGAGCTGACCTCGGAAAATGCATCCAATGCAAAATTTCCAGGCTATTTTTATACCTTAATATATTCAATCTTGTAAATTTCAACAAGTTTAAAACATTATGTTATTTTCTTAGCTTGGCGCAACGGGCTCTTGGCCTTGGTCGATCTACCTACCCATCTATTGTTTTATCTTTATACTAGCTGAAGTTCCCGGCATTACCCGGGATTATTAATGGTTTGGAGGAAGGTTTTGAGGTCGTCATGTGTTACCCCTACCCCTACCCCTACCCCTACCCGGCGCCATATAAATCATCAAATTACTATTATAGTAAAATAAAATTCTGCTTTAAGGGGTAAGAAGGGGTGAAGGAGTGGTCTTTCTTGACCATCCTCTTATTTTGAAAGTCGAGTGTGGAAAATTTCATCAAGTTTAGAATAAAACTGTAGATTTGCATGCAAAACAAACATACAAATACCCCCCCGACCGGTACATTCCTCTTTATATAATAGAAGATGTATCTATCTCTTCCGTATATATATCGCTCAATCTAGCTTGTTAATTTCTCGAACGGTATAAATGATTGATTGGGTTACAGAAGCGCGTAGATACGAGAGGATTCAGTTATGCAACTTCACGAGTGGTCTCGAAGAATGCAAAGGAGGTCTTGGCAAGAATAATTAACCTCCGACTTTATTATTCAAAATTACAAGAACAATAAAAATATATTATATTTTGATTGGAATGACTTACTGGAGGTTATAAACATCATTATCGTGTTTGTTTAATCATCATTTATTAACATATCTCAAATGAAAAATGAAACAGAAAAAAACATGTGAAACAAATTGAGCTTGAATCTTCTATAATGACACAATGCAATTTATTCTCAATAACTAAATTGATAGAAACGTTGGTCCGGTAAGACTAGACGATATTTTTTGAGTGCGAGTACCGCACAGGAGTCTCGGCTGCTCGAGGCTATGGCATTCTCAATTGGGGTATATTGTGAGGCTGAGGGTAGTAGGGAGGGGAAGGAGAAGGGAAAGAGAAAATTGAGAAAGTATTTGGCCATTAAGATCAGGTCACCAAACATGCCTAAGGCCATTTCACGCAACGTTTCGCTTCTGAATCGTGGTCTTTCACCAGGGCGATACTGAAAGTATCTGCCACTCTAGAACATGCCGAACATATCCTATATATTATTTTTCACTACATACTTTGTTAAATAACCAAAATCATTTAAATAAATTTTACTTGTACATGCCAGATTTCCGGATTCCTAGCCAAGGATCGTAACCACTCATCCACGGAGGTCTTCATTTGGGTTCAAGTCTCAGTTGGGACCAATATATTTTTATTTTCTGTGTCTTTATTCATTTCATATTTACAATAAGAATTATTGACATTATCTTCTTCAATGATGACTTATTTTAAAATGATTATTAATCATATTGCATAATATATACCTACTTATTTCTTTTACACTTATTTTATTACATTATGTACTAAACTCTTGTAGTATTTTATATAACCTGCTGTTATGATGTGACCACAGGTAAAACTGTTGTCTAATAGGTATACTTCATACTTATATTGTACCTGCTTACTTCTTTTATAATCGAATAATTATTTTTTGTACAATATTTAAAAAAATTATTTTTTATTTAGTTAGTTCATATTACTTTTTGTATATATATATATATATATACTAATACGTACAGTTTACAGTAAGCAAAATAATAAGTTTTAAATACACTCATTCTTCGGACTTTCAGGCATCTCATCATACATTGTCAGTTCCCTATACATTAAGCAGTTCTGTGATCCTGTTTTTTCTCATATGTGGTAATATAATTCTATTTATATTCCTGGTTTTATAATCATGTACATTTTTATTTGAAACAATTTCATCGATTAAATATGTTTGCATTTGGTTATTCCGAATTTTATATATAAAAATTAACACATTGTATAGCGGTCTCTTTCTTATTGGATTTCAAACAAGCTCTTCTCTCATTTGATTGAATCTCGTATATTTGCCTTTCCTTAGTATAGATCTCATAGCTCTGTTTTGAATAATTTCTAGCTTGTTTAGATTTCCTTCATTTACCAAATATAATATCGTAGAATATAATAGTCCAAACGTGGAGTAATTGTAGTTTTATAAATTAGTTCTGCAGTGTTTCTATTTAGTTTAGTTAACAGTCTTCCAAAAAAAATTACCTTTTTTATTACATTTAACACATATTTTAAATTTGCTATGAAAAATAGTTTAATATTACTATACTTCTTTGAATAACTAAATTTATGATATAAATTAATTAAATAATATACTTTGTATTCACCACTTTATTAATATAAAATATTAACATTTTTCGAAAGCGATGCTTTCTTCATCAGATATTTTTTTGACGCCACGAAGTGAATACCAATAGTTTGATGAAATTATAAATATTTAATAACATTATCAACATGTGAAAGCCTTCTTGGGGTCAGTAAATAAATAAATTTTAAATTAATAAAAATTACTTTGTTTAAACCACTGTTTTTTTTATATATAAATATCTACATACAGAATAAACAATATACTATGAGGATGAGTGGAGCTTTGATTCTGAAACGTGTATTTTTTTTAAAATTTAATGTAAATCAAATTTAATAATGTTATTATTAAGTTCTGCAAGCATTTTTAGTTGTTATTATTGTGACAGCTGTTTCAGCGTTTAAGGCCATTTTCAAACTGTGGTTAATCCACATTGCGACGACTTATTTATATGATTTAATTTACCCCCACTCCTTTAAAAAATTGGATGAATGGGTAATGGTTTATTATCGGTAAAACCGATTTAGTTAGAAAGCAATTAAAATTCTGAATTCTGCGAGGTTTTCACATTTATAATGTGTTTTTACTCGTATTTAACTGACAATGTTTTCTTAATTGATTTATTTAAATGTGTTGTATTGTTTTGGTAATGTGAACATACTGAGAAGCGGTGAGTATATAATTTTCCTTACTTTATTAATTAATGTTATATTAGGGTCGTTAGTTCTTTTGTTAATTTTTAATTGTTCAAGTAAATTTAATCTTACGCCCTTTCTTTCTATATGTAATACTTAAATACTTGCAGAACTTAATAATAACATTTTTAAATTTGATTTACATTAAATAACAAAAAAATAAATGGAGTTCTACGAATTAAACACAAAAACAATTAATAACTGAAACGTGTAGATATAAATATGTGAAAACAGTGATTTAAACAAAGTAATTGTTATTAATTTATTAAATATGACGCCACAGATTTATTACGTATCTTTTCAAGGAAATAAATATTGACTTAAATAAAATTCAGTAATATATAGAATACAATACATATAATATACAATACAATAATATATTCCTGAAGAAGAAAGCGTCGCTTTTGAAACATGTTGATATCTGTGTACGAGTATATTAGTGAAGTGATGAATACAAAGTAATTTTTAAATTAATTTATTAATAATGACGCCACAAAGTGAATACCAATCTTTTGAAGAAACTATAGAAGTATTTTTGTTTGAAACCACTTTTATTTTTGTATAAATACATCGACTAGTTTCGATTTGAGTAAATCATTTTCTAGTCTTTATGTATACTATGAATATAATTCAGACTAATCGAAATTAGTCAACGTATTCATACAAAAATAAATGTGGATTCAAACAAAGTGCCTTTTCATTTAATTCATCATGTCAATCCATAATGTGTTTGCTTATTGTGAATTTTTTTTAAATAATTAAATTGTTCTCGGGACCTCTTAACCGCTTGGCAACGGAGGCTGTCCTATATCTAAAACTGGACACCAGAATGCTCACGAAAGAAGACAAAGATGAAATGTTGAAAAAATTATTATGTCAACATTTTACGTAGCCTTACAAAATCTATCGCAATGTCATCTGTTCTAAGTCAACCAAAAAAAATCCTCTGATTCATTGCATTACGAAATCAGTACTTGTATACTTCATTCTGTGGGGACAATAAACCCATTCTATCTATATAATACGGCCTTGTTTGAAGAGTATATCGGATCATTTGCAATCGATCTTTTAGCTTTAGCATACAGAGCAAATATTATGCGAAAAGTGAAGATATTATTAACCTTTTTTTTACTGCCTCGCTAATATATTCCATGAGCCGGAGTAGTGTGTCGTTATACGCAAAGGTTGCTAATGTATGGAAGCGGCAAAAGAAGATTTACATGTTTTAAAATGATGTCACCCCATGCGTCGTAAACCCAAATTACAGAAATTTCTTCGAAATACCGATAATCTCAGTACACTTGATTTGTACTCGTTAAACGCCGATTCTAGATTTGTTTAAAAATGTTTAAAAGTGTATTAAATTTCTAATTCTTAATTAAAATTTTAAACCACTTGGCCATCCAGGCCTCCAAAAACAATTTACTAAAATTTAGAGGAAAAAATCTTTGAAACGCCCAGTGCTCGCGATATAATACTTCCGTAGTATGCCGAGAGTAAATTTGCACGTGGTTCGCCTTTTTTAACAGTTTTACCCCACGGTAAGCCCTCAGCGAAATAATTTCCATGAAGGCCTACTTCATCTTTTGTGATTTGTGTGAAGGGTCTTTTGAAGGGGGAAAACATAGAGACCGGCAGATCATTTCAGAGCCGAGCTGTTGTACACAAGAGTCTTAGAAACGACCCGTTCTCACGGGACACATGTTGGCCTTAGTCTATTTTCGTAAAAACTTATTTGTTTTCTGCTAAATAATATTTTTGTAAATTGTACAGTCGTATATATCTATCATAAGCTGTTTCCCCAGAATAGCTACTCATATTCAGAGAAATCTCTTTTTGACATTGCCGATCGGAAACCCCGGCGTTCAACGGAGACAAATTTTGGTTATCCGATGAGCAACAATACTAACTCAAAACAGAACACGTTTATTCACCGTGCTTCACACATTTTTAACGCTTCATACAGTGAGTTAATCACAACTTCAAGCCTAAAATCAAGAAATAATATTCATTCATATTACTCTAGGAGACTAGATCCATTCTCTTCCCTCAAATCCCATCCCCATAGGCTAAAATTTTTTGATAATTCAGTAATTAAGACACTTGAATGAAAAACTGTTATTGATTCAGTTTTTTTTATATGTATTTACCATACTTCATAAATATTGTAACTTGCTGATTTTCCAAATAGAATTAATTAAAAAAAAATAGGCAAGTTCGGCGCACTAGAAGTGAAGACTAATAAAAAAATGTTACAGAGGTAACGGAATGATGGTAATCTACTTCTGATAGCAGTATTTTTTGAAAAAATATAAAGAATAAATAATAATAATGAGAAAATTTCTTAGTTTGTGACCATGACACCGAAGAGAGTGAGCAACTGTGCCAGTTTTAGAATATTTCCAAAATTTAACTAGCAAATCGTGTAACTTTTACTAAACATGATATTACATTTTAGGAACGGCTTTGGGTTCTCTCATTCACATTTGAAATATTATAGACTACTTAACATAAAGCCTGTATAATATATCAATCATCACATTTTTCTGCAGATATAGAGGATGAACCGCCAAAAATCGCTGTCTCCGCACATATTCCTGACTTCATTCACATTCATACGACATCTTAACCGTTTTAGTGCTATGCTTATTTTGCAAGTACTCGTATGTACATAAATTGCTACAGATATTCTGTGTTTTTAAATAAATAAAAATATGGTATTCAATAAAAATGCAATATCTTGGACAAACATCAATCTTTTTTTTATTATATAAGTAAAGAATGAAATTTTACGAATATTGCGGTTCTAATTAAAAAAAAAATAAGCTAAAAATATTTTTTTTAGATTATTTCACTTCACAATTGTGTTTTCCCGTGCAAAGTCCATGTAGTTCCTTTTTACAGCGAGCGCATATGAGATTGGATCGCCTTACCATTAACTTCATCTGCAATCTAGACAGTGTCTCCGATATATCTATGCGATTTTTATTTATATGAGACATCTATTGACTTTTTCTACAAGTCTTAATCGTCAATTCAGAATTGAAACATTGCTTGAAGTGGCTTTAGTCGTATTTGGTGTAAAGATTAGACTTTCTAGGTACTTTCCAACTTTCTTCTTCCCCATCTCCTTCTCCTCCCCATTTCCTTCAGCTTTACAACATACTACAATAAGGGATGCCACAGTCTCACTGGATACAGACGGTTTAAAACAGTTGTGACTCTTGTGCGGTAATCACATAATTTTGCACTAGGTCCAGGTAGATCTTTTTTTACTTTCCTCTCCCCCATTTACTTCCATC
Organism: Halesus radiatus; assembly: GCA_022606495.2. Lineage (NCBI taxonomy): Eukaryota > Metazoa > Arthropoda > Insecta > Trichoptera > Limnephilidae > Halesus > Halesus radiatus. The sequence continues at coordinate 55,704 of JAHDVE020007038.1, read as the reverse complement.
TACATTACCATCAGCCTAAAAAACATTAAATAAATAGTAATGCTGCGATAACAGACTCCGGGAAGAATATGTAACAGAAAAGGATCACAAAAGAGGGTTTTTTCTTTATAAATCCAGAGAAATGGTTCCCAACACCTTTCCAATCCAACTAATTGCATCGAGTGCCGTGATATTTTTAGAACGGTCGTTTGCAGAAAAACACACACACACACCGTTGCGCGCGCGCACGTGCAGCGGGCACGCACACAGGCGCGCGCGCGACACATTCATAGGCGCATTTGTACAGCGTGCAAACTGCACTGCGCTGGTGCACATGTAAGATGTTGAACACAGCGAGGCTGCATACACTCAGCGAGAGAAGCGAGACTGGATAGATGTAACCAGGGGTTACTTGGTGAAAAAATAATTTACATTGGGTAGGTATATAACAACTTTTTTGCAAATACGAAAGTAACTAACGAACTAACTAACCATCAGGCCGTTTCTCCGCAGCGGTAGGCAGAGAGAACGGACCGCCAAACACGACAGTATTCAAATACATTAATCTGCAGAAATACGTATGTACTTAACCCTAGAATGGAAGCGTCCTTCCTTAACTCATTAATGAAAGCGAGAAGTAAATTTTACTCCCATTTTAAATTCGACATTTGTCTGCTATCTTAGATCATTTTTTCTCATTTAGAGTAATAAATACTGCGATCACTCATCATCGATATATTTATAGCTTAAATTGATCAAAAATATGCATACTTCATCCTTCATTGTGTCTGAGAAGTGATCAGTAAATTTCACACAATAGTTAAAATTTATTAATTGAAAAAAATATTAAAACTACCTACGAGAAAAATGCGCGGCCTGCTTCTATTAATACCAACGAATTGCTGAGGAAAGAACTGAAGGAAAGAATATCTTGAAGAAAACTAGCGCGATCGATCGGTACTTCAGTAAGAATTAGTTTAAAGTTGGAAAGAATAAATTTTACTCTTCGCTTTCATTCTAGCGTTAAAATATATTCCGGATAGATCCCAAATAACATTTATTCATTCAAAGCTATTTTTTTTAGTCCTGGTTATATATGAGTCATTAAAGATAATATTAACACAAATCTCAAATGAAAAATTAAACAAAAATTTAAAATTATTTCTAATTTTGAAATTCGTGGTAGAATTCCATTTTAAAATAAATATGAATTTATTAGAAATTTAAAAGATAACACTCGCATCTGATACGACGCTAGGACTTTTCTGTATATCCGGGACCCGAATAGACCGGATATCTCTCGAGAGGTCCTGGGGTCGAGTACCAGATGCGACCGTATCTATTTCATGTTTCATTTAAAATTTTGTTAACCATGATGCTTATAAGCTTCAATAAGTTATTCCAATAAAAATTGAATAAAAAATATGTTCGTATTAATATTAATACGGTGGTTTTAAACAAAGTAATGTATCCTGATGAGGGAGGCTTCGCTCTCGAAACATGCTAACATTTGTATATTAAATAGTGATTTACACAAACATTTATTACTCATTATGGTAAAAAAAAAAAATTCTTAAATAAACTTTTTTTTTAGTTTCTTCAATTAATAATAAAATTAATGAGAAATATTTTGTGTACACTTTAGGAACGTTTTAAAACCAAATTTTTTTTCCACAGCGGGTTTCGCACCTCATATAAGAGATTCCTATTGTTTTTTTTTCAGTACGTCTGTGTGAATGTTTTATTTAGTGTGGATCGGGTTTTTCATATTGATTTTTTATTTATAAATAACACTTTCATACTTCGATTAACAACTGAGGAAACTGCCCACATATCTTATTTTATACATTTTATTTTATTTATCGATATCAATTCATTCAATCAAATTAAGCAAAAATTATGCCACCTAAAGAACCCCAAACCAGTGGAACTATTACAAATCCATTCGAGGAAGTCATGATGTCACCTCAAAAGCCAAGTGAATAGAAAGAAGCAGGTATCCAAAAATATTAAAAATATAATGCATTTATTTTACTTCTTCTCAAGTGACCCCACTCTTCCTCGCGCAAACAACGAACACATTTAAATTTATATTGCATACGAATGCACCACATTTATTTTTGCATTTCTTCTCATATCTTTATACGTGCAATTCCTATATCTGTCTCGCCTGACCTAGGGCAATACTAAACCAAGAAACAGCTGCGAGGCTTATTGTTAAAAGGGTCCAAATATTTTATTACACTGGTCGATTAACTTATTATCACGCCGTTTCTCCGCAGGGGTAGACAAAGAGGATGCACCGCCATTCAACTCTGTATTGGCAAACATTCTTAGCTTTAGTCACAGTCATACTTTTCTGTTATTCTTACGCTTGAAATGACCCGATTCAATAATATGGTTCACTTCATCATGCCATATCTTCCTCGGGTATCCACGACAAATATTTATATACTAAGGCAGAATAGGGTAATGGCGTACAGACAAGAAAAAAATAAAAGATATATATATATATAAATTCTAAAAATAAAAACTCTTTTATTATTAGTCAAATTTTAATGTTCTCTCTTTAAAATAAAACAACACATTATAAAGAATAAAAATAAAAATATGCATTTACAAATACTTTCCGTTCGGAATTACCCGAAGCACAGGGGGTAATGGCGAAAATCAACGTTTTCTGCAAAAACATAACCACAAGCATGGACACATACATCTTCTTTCCCTTGTCCTACTCGGTTAGGGGTCTATTCGCGTCGACAAGGCGCCCTCAGGCATTCATGTCCATTGCTAGGTCAACAGCATCCATCCATAATAGGTCCAGTCTTTTCACACCCGTGTCTGGATAAAGCAACCGTGACGACAGGCCTACTGGAGGTCTTTCCTATGGCGACTTCTTGGAATAACAAGGTTCCATCTGACACGGCAAGAGGTTATGAGCTTTAAAGTTAACATTTTTATAGCACATTATCGCATGACATTACTGTGTCAGATGGAATCTTGTTATTCCAAGGGATCGATGGAATAGCACTCGCGGAAATCGACCTTCTGGCATTCTGAATACGTAATAAAATTATATAATTGAAAATACACTTTGTATATACCACTTTACTTAAAATATATAAATATTTCTACATGTTTCGATAGCAATGCTATCATCTTCAGTAATAATAGCATTGCTATCGAAACATGTAGAAATATTTATATATTTTAAGTAAAGTGGTATATACAAAGTGTATTTTCAATTATATAATTAATAATGATGCCACAAAGTTATAAAGCATTTGAAGAAAATACGTAATACAATAATTCTTAAGCACAACCACACCAAAAATTCACACTGCAGCTTTTGATTTCGTTTCACACTGTATGAATATGTAGGTAAGACATATTTACGTTTGTAAAAACACTACGAGTATACTATAATAAAAAGAAAAACATCACCGTGTAATAACGTTACAAATATTGCATTATTTTGAACGAAAATATATAAGGGTTCTTGCAATCAACGACGTGCGCAACTACCCTCTACGGAATAATGCAGCTCGGTGCTGACGAGCAAAACGGGTTTTCATGGCCTGGTTGCTATGGGCTTGGAGGTATCGGAACCTTCTACAAATCGATCGTTCGGAGTTATCCGCTGTTCGACATTAAACTATTCTCCCCTATACTATTGACGATTCTCAACAGCAGTGACAAAATTCTAAGTAAAAGCGTTACGGAATCTGAAACCAGATCGAAAAACTTTGTTATAAATCGCAAACAAATCTATAATACTTCTACTACCCCTTAAATGATTTTTTTCTCGATGAACGAAGAAAGGAATGTAAGGAGAAAATATGACGCTAATGTAAATGGTAGCCGAAGTTGCGGACGAATGAGGAAGATATGGCACGATCAAATACTTGAGTATGTGAGGCCCTGAGGAAATAATTTCCCTATGCCATTTTTGTGGATACTGTGTGGTAGATCTTTTCAAGGAAAGGAAGGTGAGAAAGAGGAATAAAAAAACATAAGGGGCGGGTAGCAATCGGGGTGGTCAGTATGTTTAGGATTGACGGCCGTATAAAATCATAAAATCATCTCTCCCACTGGGGTGCGAGGCGATGGGTGGAGAGAATCCGACTGGAAAGGCCAAGGGATCTCCCTCAACTGGCGTCTCCCGATCCGTCCCACCACCCAGCTGGTGGACAGACGCATCCGCCACCAAGACCTGGACAAACCTCAATCTATGAATACAAATATAGCTAGGGGTGTGTGACAATACTAAGTTCTTTTGCGGTCCATCCTTTTTACTTACCCCTATCTGGAAGACGGCGTGTTGGTAACTTCGTTAGTTAGCAAAAAATATTATATAATTTTATTTCGTATATCGACCTTTTGTCGAAGGGCTACAAAATTGCAAGACTGATTTCTATGCGGTTTTCTTTGCGGGGTAATATGGCGTTATTCTGTGGACGCCCACGAGTTCCCTTGTATTTTTCAGGCCCACCTACGCGCAATTAAAAATTCACATGAACGAATGCATTTTATGCAACGTATTTCGCTAGTAGAGTCTGCTAGCGATATTTATTAATGCAACCAACATGCAAATTCATAATACATAAATGCAATACAAGTATTTATAACACCTACAATCGCTAAAATCTAATCTATTCAATAAAACCATTTTTCCTTAAAACGAAAGTCAAACATTCCTGGGTTACGAGTGAATTGGCTACATATATTTGAAAAGCTCCCACTGCCATTATTATAAGCCAAAAGTGTTGCTTGCGCAATGATGGGGTCTGAACTAACAGAGGAATATTAATCCCGAGACGCCCGGGTGGAGACCCGACGCATTTATCAACTCGGCTACTAACCGGTCTGTTTTTAATCATTTAGCATTCATGCATTCATATTTTATCACTTTTTCTTTGCTAGTTAAGTTCGTATTTTCTAAAATAATTGTGTAATTACTTTGTGGCGTGGTTATCAATAAAATTAATACGAAATACTTTTTGTACACATCTGTTATATATATAAATAACATGTTTCGGAAGCGAAGCTTTTCTCATCACGATATATTATATTATTTTATAAATTCATTTGAATTCCCTCATTAGTATACTACATATCCTGATGAGGGATGCTTCGCTTCCGAAACATGTTGATATTAATATATTAAAAAGTGGTGTACACAAAGTATTTCGTATTAATTTTATTAGTTACATATTTATTTATTTGTTATTTTCGGAGATAAATAACTAAAGCGTATTATTGCGTAGGTATTTGTTTATAAGTTAGGTGACTACATAATATTATGTACGATGTAAACTGAAGTTTATTAAAATATAATCATAAAAAGTTTTAAAAAATAATGAAAATATGTAAATTTGATATAATGAAGTGTGACATTTTTACAATTTTGTTTTGTTCCTACACTTTTTAAATGTGTGACATTCACAACTTCAAAATTTTATTTTATTTTATTTCCTGTAACTTGAACTGTAATGTGATTCGAATAATTTTGTCTTTTATAGCAACCAGCACACGTAAAAGTGTACTAATATCTAACTCTTTTAAAAATCTATTATCATTGATATGAAATCAGAATTGAATCCCATAATCGATTTTATTAATATTGTACAGCTTTAGCATAATCTCGGTACCATTTTGGAACGACTTAAGTAAATTTTTTTAAAGAAATGATGGATTCAAGTCCATGATATCCAAGGCAGACTAACAGTTAGAAAATGCGATTGGGCAGATCTTAATTCGTTTGTCGATTCCACAACTCAGTCTTTCCCGCATTCTTCTGACTGGCCTCATTAAAGCACAGTATAAATAATTAACTTATCTCCCATTCCATACGCTGTTGGCTGGAAGTAATCTCCATCTCGGATAACTAAATCATGTTTTAAAATAACGGTTACAGAATTTACCGATACTTTCCTGCTGGCTCGGAATATAGTGTACACTCTACGCTATGGACTCTCCCAACTCCGCAATAATATCTAATATAAAAGGTCGCCCACACGTATCGGTCGTTCTACTTGACTTTTCTATAGGACAGTACCTCATTACTTTGTAAGAAAATAAGGTTTATGAATGGGGGAGTCACTTACTAAAGGCAATTAGTGTCGTGAACATGATACTGCTTATTAAAATTCATGGACTCAAACCATTGATTTTTTTTAATAGATATTACGTAGTTACATTATTGAAAACTAGGTATAATAAAACCAACTGATTTCAAATTTCTACAGTACGGCTTTGCTTGTGTGGAAAAGATGTTAATTATTTTCAATCTTTTTTTTGTAAACATGAGTAGTTTTATGTGGGTTACCGGAAGTGCTGTAAAGTATTTTTAAATCATTCATTTTTCCAATTTCTTCAAACGATTGGTATTCACTTTGTGGCATCATTATTAATAAATGTACTAAATAATATACTTTGTATTCACAAAATTTTTAATATATAGATATCTACATGTTTCGAAAGCCACGCTTTCTTCATCAGGAGTATATAGAATACTATAATACGTAATAATATATAGCTTTGCACGACTACTATTTTTTTTATTATTATATAAAATTATTGTAATGTATATGTTTTATAATAAAAACAATAATATATAACTAATATAAGAAAGGTTTTTTTATAAACCACTACTTAATGTATTCTATATACTCGTACTCCTGATGAAGAAAGCATCGCTTTCCAAACATGTAGATAGATATTTGTGTATTAATAAAGTGGTGAATACAGAGCATATTATTTAAGTCAATCATTTATTTTTCATTACGGGTGCTAATAATTGTATGCAAGCAGACGAATTAATTCAATTAAACAATGAACTCGCCCAATAATGTCATTACGACTAAGCGTTTTAATTGAATTTGAGACAAAATTTACCCAACAAAAAAATAGTGAAAAATATAATAACGGAAGTAACTGCACCTCCATGGCTTTGAAACTGGTACAGGTTTACAAGTTAATAGTAGAGTCTGCATCTTTTTTTTTATTATTATAGAAATTTATTATAATGTTTATGTTTCATAATAAAAATAAAAATATATAACTACTGTAAAAAATGTTTTGTATAAACCACTATTTAATGTACAAATATCAACATATTTATACAAAACCTTTCTTATTCATTTTATTGAAAATGACATCACAAAGTGATTTTACATTTATCGAAGAAATAAATAACTAATTTACTAACTGCCTAAAACAACAAAACGTTAGGTGGAGAGAATGAATTGCCGTTTAACTTTATCATCTCACGCACTGACATGACCGTGCACGAGTTTATGATTTTCTTGTTCGTGCCTTGTCTTTCTGTGGTGTTCCCGACTTATTAAATAACTTCCATATTTTATGGTATTCCTCCATCCGCTCTAAATAATGTCTTAACCAAATAAGCATCCCTTATTAGTCTTCTCAACGCTTTTACAAATCGTCACTGTTGTCTCTTTTGTTCTCCCAATTCGAAATTTTGATACTTTCTTTCTTTCTCGTTTATTAAAACATATTCCTATTTTTTTGCCATTTGATAAAGAACCCCTACAAAGGTTTCTATCGTTTTCTATAGGTTTCATGCAAACGTTGCTTTCTCTTGAACTGGCTTAGCGTGAACCAACATCCACGTTTACCTGAAGTTTTGTACATTATGTGTAGGTCATTATCAAATATTAACTAAATTAATATTATACGAGTACACATATTATAATATTTTCCTGAGGTAACAAAAAAATACTACAAAGAAAACTATTCGTTTATGTGATTCTCAAAACCTAGTAATAAGTAATCGTGAATTGGTAATTTTGAATTAATTATTATTATCATGAAATAAATGTAAGACAACCGCATCTATCCGAATTTCAAAGAAATTCATTAAAAAAAATTTGGGTTTGTTACGGTTTTCAATATACATCGAAGCGTCATTGTACCCATGTTGTCCCAACAATCATTAAAGAAGCGGCAATAATTACGAGTAGTGACTAGAATTATTGCACTGTTTCAAAAGTTGCCTAATATTATGGTAAATCATCATGGTTTCATTCCTGGCCGCTTCTAGAAAACTCCACTCAATCTCCTGTTGTTTTCCCGCAGTTCCTTATTTGTAATTACCTCCACAACGTAAGTAATCTCTCCCTCCTCTTGCATATTATAAATAAACGTATTTATTGTTTGGCCATCCGTTTTTGGTACAATCCGTCTAATTTAATTTACGTTTAATTCACGAATCTTAAAACGATAATTGGTACGCCTCAAGAATATCAATATGATCTCAAAACATTATTTGACTTGGTGAATCACACTTAATTGATTCACCACCGTGAATGAATCTGCCCAAGTGCCATGTCTCTAGCCAACGTGGGATTCAAACACAATTTCCAACACCTCCTACCAATAGACCACCAATCAGAAAGATTACCTGTCCTGAATTGAAAACAAAATAAATATCAATTCAAATACATAATTTATTTTCATCACGTAGTATGTCGGAGCCATATTTGAATATTCATAGTTGCTAATTAGGGCTGCCATTTTGAATAAAACATACTCATTTAGTTTTACAGAATTTTATACATACATCGTACAGTCTAGTGGGTTTTCATTTGCTATTTTACATTTTGCAGACTAGAAGTGGAATGTGTTCCCACCTGAAGTAAGCTAGTGTGAACACTGCGATCGCTATGTGGGAACAACGTTGTTGCGGTGTTGGCAACAATTAAAAATATAACAAAAACATTTTTAATTAATGAATTAAATTTTCCACCCAAAAAACACTATTTTTATTAAACCCCATACATTTCACCTGATGATAAACAATACAAGGTTCTAAAGATGAAGGAACGATCAATCAATGTACGAGCATTAATCAAAAGGTTTTAATGCAAAAACAGGATAAGTTTGCGGACAAAAATGACAAATTAGGTGACCTTAATAGCATTGCTTTTCCCACTTCATGGTGAAATTAAAAATATTACATTTTAGCTCAAGAGACTAGATCTTACATGCACCAACGATACCTTGTAAGGATATCCGCGAAAAAATACGGGTTTCCGCAAGGCTGCTGATTGGTACCTATTCTATTTTTGCGAATGTTATTAGTGTAGTTTTCAAAATCTCTAAGTCTTGTAAAATGTGAATAAGGCAATGAACTACCTAACCATCAAGCCGTTTTATTACAAGAGTTAGCAGAGATGGTAGAAAGGGTATAATGTGTGATTGAAAAATATTAATATATTTTTATTTTTTTATTTCAGTTTTTTTTAGTTTTCTTTATGACATACTCAAAAAATATTAGAAAATTATTCACGAAGTTAATTTTTTTATACTTATTCGTCTCTCCTTCCATACGATATATTAATGGACGGATATACTGATCTATCTAGACGACTAAAAGAGGAACTACAAAATGAATGAACATTATTTTAATCCATAAATAAGTTTTGAATCCAAATTAAGCTAATTAAAATTGTAGAACTGTAAATAAAACATTATGGCTTTGGTTTCATCACACGGATTATATCAGTTAACAGCTGAGTGGACAAAAGCGTCTGGTTTCCACCCAAGCGTCGTCGTCTCAATTTATCTGATGGCAAAGTCCTCCGTCATAGCGCAAGCACCATTTTCTGCTTGCAATTATTGGTAGGTTATTCGTAACCCGGGATGTCTACTTCTCTTTTCTAATAAAAAAATTGGTCAATTATGCCAACCGGTTTCGATGCAAAATTATAATTAGTCGAAATGATTTAACATTTCGGAGTTTCCCATTTCACCGAAGCCTAAAGTGCCCTACCCCTATCAACACACACACACACACTCTTACTACGCACACAAACACACCAGCATCATGGTAATGAACGGACAGACACACGGATTACATAAGCGCGTATATGATGGCCGTATCACCATGGCGACGGTCGCTATAGCAACGGACATCTATATATCGGTTCAGAGCGCAGTTGCATAGGATTGTGTGCATACAAACTTGCATGGATGCGATTGCATGCGCCTAGGATGTAGATACTTACATTATTTTGCTACAGGGGCGTAGTATGGGGGGACAATTAAAATTTACTTCAATGGCTTCCGCAACAAAATGTTTTAAATTCATTCTGCTTCACCTTATCCAATTGGAAAAACAATTTTATTATAATTTTCAACAACCATCTCAAATGATCCTGAATTATTATATTGTCTAAATTTTATTTACATATATTTTTTATTTATTTATTTGAAACATACATTATTAAATAATAAAATCTAAGAAAGCTCTGACTGCCCAATTGAAAACAAATCCCATTTTAGGACAGTCAAATTGACAAGTTTAGTTCATATTAAGTATGCATAAGAATTTAATTTTCGTTAACCCTTTTTTTTACCTTAACCGTTGCTTCTATTTTGTATTTCACAGTAATAAATCAATCATCGAAGTATTATTATTATTATTAATCACATGCCTATATATTTAAAACAAAGAAGAGAGAATACACCAACACATTTAATAAAACTTTGTATCTCGATCTGGATAAAAACAAAAAAAACAGATTTTTTTCATAACTTAATTACACCAAATTCAACATTAACTACTAAATTAATTAACAGCATAACTTTAATTAATAAAGCCAGGAAAATTATTTATTCCCCACTTCTCAGTATTTTTAAAAGACTTAAACAATATAACACATTTAAATAAGTCAATAGCATTCACGTCATAATAAAACTATTAAGAGAATATTCCCATTAAATGCGGAAAATCAGATTTCAACTATAAGTACCTCACAGAATATAGAATCTATTAACACAACTATTTTCTCAGTTGATCGGTTACACCGGTAATAAATCATTTTAGAAACCATGAAATTGAAATTAGGTGGGGGTAAAAAGAATCACTTAAAATTCAACGTGGCCTAACCACAGCTTTAAAATGGCTTTGAACGCCGAAACAGCTGTCACTATAATAAAAATCTGAAATACTGTAGAATGCCATGAGTTTCTTGGGAATACAATACATAATGTATAGCATACTTTTTTTAATTAAAATAAAAACATAATAATAGCATTATTTAATGTGATTTATATTACATATATTTTTAATGGAGTTTTACGAACTAAATACAAAAATAATTAATAATTAGAAGAATCTTCTTATTTAGGTATTAGGTATTAGTATTAGTACCTAATTGCTGAGGATCGTTACCTTTATTCGACTTCCCTTGCGGTCCTACCCTGCATGGAAAGCCGTGGACATCGATGTTCCGGATGCCTGTGATATTGGATCACTTGCTCAATCCAGCGCATCGCAGATCTTCCTCTGCTTCTCCTGTCTATCATTTTTGCAGTGATCATGTGTTTCTCCAGGTTTTAGTTCTCAGTTTGGCGAGCAACTTGTCAAAAAAAATATCTTAGGATACGCTGTAGGCTGTTGATGGCCTATTGACGATGAAAAGCTTTTCCAGTATGAAGTTTGATAAATTAAACCTAAATAAATAAATATTTTTAATTATTAATTATTTTTATTGAGATTTAAAAACCTCATTGTAATATTTAATCATTGAAGAAAATATATTAACAAACCTAAATGCGACTGATGCGACTGAAATATTTTCCCAGATGCGACTGAAATATTTTTAGTTTCTGTCCTTTTGTCCGATTTCATCTTTCATTTAGGTTTGTTAATATTATTTTCTTCAATGATTAAATAAATATTTGTTTTTAATCTTTGAAGATATTATTAACAACTGTCAAAACAAAAGATGAAACCGAAAAGACACAAGAAAAAGATAACGGCAGCAGCTGGGATTCGAACCCAGGACCTCATGGTCAATCCTGGGGCTTGCACTCTAGTCCACTGAGCTACAGCTGCTCCAATCGTCCCGTCATTTTTAGGTATAAACGAGGCATTGTCTAAAGATCACAAATAAATTCGGGTAGAATCTTGTAGTTTTGATGTAAAGGTAGCAGCAAAAAATATATCGGAATTAAACGAAGATGATAGGTATCGACAGTTCTTAGAAATCTAACCACTTCGTGGATTGACATATTAATTAAAATAATATAATAAATTTGTTTATAAAACCTTCCTTTTTTTCATTTGTTTCATTCAAATATTAATTTTAATATATTTATAATCAATTCAAAGGATAAAGACAACAAACTAAGTCACTTGGTGATATTTAATTTAGATTGTAGTAATTATTAATTATGGAGGACTGAACGCGGTTGGCACTAACAAAAAGTTGTCCAAAGAAGCGAAGCTAGCAGTCCACAATGGAGTGCTGATACCAACCCTGATGTATGGCAGTGAGGCATGGAATTGGCAGAAGAAGGATGAAAGTAAACTGAATGCCGTAGAAATGAGATCTCTGAGACGAATGTGTGGTAAACCATGTATGATCGTGTGAAAAATATTGAAATTTGTAAAGAATGCAAGGCAGATGTAAGCGTAATGAGTAAGATTAAGAAAGGGACGCTTAGATGGTTTTGGGCATGTGGAGCGAATGAACGAAGAAAGGAGTGTAAGAAGAATGTATGACGCGAATGTGAATGGAAGAAGAAGCCGGTGACGTCCGAGGAAGACATGGCACGATCAAGTGAATCAAATACTTGAGTCGGGCCATGTCAGAAGTCGGAATAATAGAAGAGAATGTATGAGACGATGTATGAATGTGAATGAAGCAAGAGGTGTATGCCAAGATCGAGTTGTTTGGCGGTCCGTCCTCTCTGCCTACCCCTGCGGGGAAACGGCGTGATGGTTAGTTAGTTAGTTTATATAGGTAAGACAACACGTAATGTCAATATTAGGATCAAAGAACATCTTAGGTGTTTCAGAATTAGCCAATCATTTTATTGAAAAAGATCACACCTTCAATCAAAGCACCGGTGGTATTAGCCTCTACAAAATGGTCATGGCAAGGAATTGGATAATTTAGAAGTACTAGAGGTAAAGAAAGTCGTTAAAATTAATTGTCATTTTCTTAATAAATAATTAAATTTGTCCAGTAGTCAAATATGTGGTATATTTCCCGTAAACTCATTTAATTTTACATTTTTCCTAAATCACCTTTTCAGTGGACATTTTATCAGTTTCAGTATAATATGATAACCCATTATTGTATATATTTTCTGTCTCTTTATCTCCGTTCCTTTATTAAAATTTAAATGCAATCCATTTCTATTTTATTACTGTTATTTTATTCTATTTATGTATTGTGTCGCCCTCTGTACGTATACGTAAGCACACATTGGGAATTTCGTGATTAGTTTTATTTTATACTCCAATGAACTCCTTTGGACTAAACGAAACCGGTCGGTCGTAAAAATTAAAATAAATTCCATAGTTTCAAAAAAAAAAAAAAAATTTTGTTTTGTTTTTTACAGTAACTCCACACAGGAGGCCCTGAGGGGAATAATTTCGCACGAGGCCTATATCATATTTGGGGATGCTGTGTGGAGGGTCTTTTAGAGGATAGAAAGGAGTGAACTTGGGTCTTGAAGAGGCCCATGTTGTAGGATGGAGAAAACACAGAGGCCGGCAGATCATTCCACAGCCGAGCTGTTGAACACGAGAATGAGTCGTAGAAGCGAATAAATTACGTTTTTTTCTTTTTCGAGTTTGACCTGGCTACGCCCCTGCCGCAGTGTTCGCCCCACAACATAAACCAGCTACGCCTGCGCCGTGTGCTATCGAAACATTAGATATTTTATTTCGTGTATAATCCTGTATTAAAACACTACCTTTCTATTCAGCCAACCGACCTACCAACGAACCTACCGGCGGACGGACCAGCGAAATGAGGCCTATGATCTACGGCGGCCATTTTGATTTTATTTCGTGTGTAAACTTTTTATATTTCGACACTTTATCTCATGCCATAAAATACTCATCAGACGATATTCTTCCATACATATTATTACGGAACGTTGTCTATTATAATATAACATCACAGGAAAGGGAAAAATGGAAATGATGTAAAGGGATAGTTCATATATAAGAAAAACAATGATAAGTATGACAAAAATGTCAAGTTATAGCCTAAACAAAGGTTTTGATGGAGACTAAGATTTAGGTGATATTAATAGAAAATATTACATGGTTGGGTTGCGTGACGACCAAAAAAATTATATAGACCCTCTGGTTCACTAGCTGATGTGTACCCGGCCTTGCTCGCAATTTTTATAAATTATTTTTATAATGTTATGAAGTTGTGAATTTTTGCTTGTCGTTCGGGTGCTATATTTGATTTTAGAGCGATTTGCTATTTCTAAACAAAGAAACATTTATTTTAAAATTTTATTTCGTTTCAAAAATTTATTTTTTAAAAATATGTTTGAATAAAAAGTTCTTAAGTACTTGTGTTTTCAATTGTTCAAACAAACCTTCTTCTTTTAAATATGTAATCTGTGGCTAACAGGAGTGGTATATCGATCTGCTAAACTAAATAAAACATTGTGAGTTAAACGTTATAGCAACAGTTTTACATATTGGATTTCATTCAAAATACCTCTCTAAACCTTCCGGCACTAATAATAAAAAACTGCTATTCTCAGCGAAACCGGTCTTGTAATTTTTGAGACAGACAGACAGGCAGATAGACAAAGATTCATTTTAATATATACATATTTGAGTGAAATTGGCAAATTTGAAATATTAATTATTTCTGATTTTGAAACTGTCAATTCTTGGTGGAATACCATTTTAATATGATATTTTTTCATTAAAAAATTCCATTTTAACTTTTCCTACACTTATTTCAGACAAGACCGGTTTCACTCTATCACAGGCATCTTTAGACTAGTACAATTAAATCTAAAACTATGGTATAAATAGCTTCTATTTCAGGAGCGAGTCCCATCGCTCTTTCTAATAGTGTACATTTATGATTGAGAAGTTTGTTTTCTTGCTGACGGAACGGCTTTACAATAATATTTAAAACAACTTTCGAGTTAGTTTATTACCTTCTCGATGACGGATTACATTGTGTTTGTTTACTGAATCTCTGTTTTTTTTTTATATATAATGTCTATTGTGCTAGTTTTTATTTAAACAGATAGTTTTTATTAATAGATAAACTAAAGTTCTTAAAAACTTAAGACAAGATTTTTGTGCATAGCGCAAAGTGTAACAATAATTTTTATAAACAATAATTATTAGCCTGAAACACTCATCCAAATTGAAAAAAACCTTTCCGAGCAAAGATTAACTTGGCGGGTTTGCGATAAGCCAACGTAGCTCAATGGTAGAGCATCTGACCGGCAATCAGAAGGGTGCGGGTTCGAGTCCTGTCGGCGACATTTATCTTTACTCGGAAAGGTTTTTTTTTCAATTTGGATGAGTGTTTCAGGCTAATAATTATTTTTTATAAAAAAAAGATAGTTTTTAATTTAAAAAAAAAAATTTCAAAATTTTCTTCCAAATATGACATACGATCTATATATATCATATGATCTTCGGCTACGCCTTCGAAAATAGTGGATTCAAATCTAGGCGTGCTCAAGTAAATTTAATTTGATTAATTTGTGTTATCCCACAAATTATTAATTAAAAATAAATAGTAGGTATATTTGCGACACGTTTCAGAGTGATAGACATTTTCAGTATCACCCTGGTGAAAGACAACAATTAAGAATTGAAACATTGCTTGTAATTGATTTAGCCGTGTTTGGTGACCAAATCTGGATAGCCAGGTACTTCTCCATCTTCCTCTTCCCTATATCATTCCCATTCCCACTACCTCTTCAGCCTCACAACATATCGCAATTGGGAATGCCATAGTCTCACTGACTCCAGACGGTTGGGAGCAGTTGGGACTCCTGTGTACTCCCCGGTACCCACATAAATATGTAACAGCTGTTTCTTTTCCACTACGAACCTTATTTAGCACACAATACACTCAGTAAATAAAAGAGTTTATTTTTTATTATTGTTTTATTTGGATATTGAATATTTTTAGTACTTGAAATTTCTTGCACTTGAAATTTCTTCCATAAGTAATTTTGGTATGTGGAATTTCTTCCATGTGTAATTTTGGTATGTGAAATTTCTTCCATATGTAATTTTGGTATGTGAAATTTCTTCCATGTGTAATTTTGGTATGTGAAATTTCTTCCATGTGTAATTTTGGTATGTGAAATTTCTTCCATATGTAATTTTGGTATCTGAAATTTCTTCCATATGTAATTTTGGTATGTGAAATTTCTTCCATATGTAATTTTGGTATATTAAATTTCTACCATGCGTAATTTTGAAATGTGAATTTTTTTCCGTACATAATTTTAATATGTGAAATTTCTTCCATACATAATTTTGATATGTGAAATTTCATCCATATGTATTTTTGGTAAGTGAAATTTCTTTCATAAGTAATTTTGATATGTGAAATTTCATCATGCAACCTGTCCAAATAAATAGGATATATTAAACACAGTACAGAACAACTGGTCTATAATAAAATTGTCTAAGCATAGATTTTTATATATTATCAGACCACACGTAACCGCTGCATTTTTAGATAGCGCTGAGTAGAATTGCTGATTTAAAAGCCATAAAAACAATGCATCGCAATCAAGGTACTGTAATAATATCAAATATCTACAACATCTTGACATTGCACTGTACTACCTTGTTGATATTTCAAAGCAGTAATCATATCGGTAGTCGGGGTTGAGAGAGATTAACGAAACCGATTATTTATTTTAAATAAAGTGCAGGCAAATGAAAACATTTGAATAAATATGAAGCACGGAGAGTGGACGGAATGCCGGACACTAAAAACAATTGTTTCATGGTAAATCAACACAAGAATGAATCGGCACCGTTTTTAAAAGTGATATAAAGTCATTAAAAGTACAAAAAAAACTAGCCCAAAAACCTAATATATTAATCACTTTTTGTTTTTTAAATTTATTAAAAAGGTTAGGTTAGATTAGGTTTTCGGGTTAGTTTTTTTTTTGTGTGTACTTTTAATGACTTTATATACAAAATTTATAATTTTTTTAGTATGGCTGTGATAGGCGGTCATAAAATAAAAAGGTGGAAAAAAGTTTTTAAACAATTTAATAAACTTTTATTATGTAATTCCACTACGAATTATCAGTTTCAAAAATAGAAAATTTAAGTCAGTTTTGGAAATTGAGACGATTCATACATGTATTTATTTATCCGGTCACCAAAAAAAAATATACCTACTTACGAAGATGATAACCGCAGAAATATTCATTCACTTTTTGTATCTAATTGGCGACCTCCTTGGCAGAGAGGTAAGATCCCTGGCTCTAAGCCGAGAAGTTGTGGATCAAATCCCGGCATGAATAAATTTAAAAGAAAAGTATATTCCGAATAAATTATGAATTTACTTTAAATCTAAAAACATAGCATTTGACAGAAGTCATTGTAGTAAATTGAAAAAAATAATTAGCAGTGATTTGATTGCATTAAAAGTACAGTGTGAAGTTACAATCTTTTCTCTTTTTTACTGTCATTTTTATAAAAGACAACAATTTCAATCTTTGTTCTTTAGAAACTTATGTTCCTATGGTATCCAATTGGGTTATGCTGTGAGACCGAAGGTATGAGGAAGGCAAGGAGAAGGTAAAAAGTAATAGGAAGGTTGGAAGATTCCTGGCTGTTTAGATCTGGTCACCAAACATGGCTAAAGACATTTTAAGCAACGTTTGGAATCTGAATTGTGGTCATTTGCCAGGGCGATACTGTATGTACATTATCTAACACTCTGTAAACGTGTAAGAGTGTTCAATTAACAGATTACATATTCATGTGCATTACTGTATTAATAAAAATTAATTGTAGATATTTATTATTTTGTGACAAAAAAATTTCATTACTATGGCAACACCGAGTTACTCACTTCATCTTTGAAAGGTATTAATCACATATTAATATGTTCACATATACACGTTTGAAGGTTCGTTTTAAGAGGAACGGCTGCGTAGCCTGATTCACACAAAACTTAATTTTGGATTTAACTAATTAACTAACTAACCATCACGCCGTTTCCCCGCAGGGGTAGGCAGAGAGGACGGACCGCCAAACAACTCGATCTTGGCATACACTTCTTGCTTCATTCACATTCATACATCGTCTCAAACATTCTCTTCTATTATTCCGACTTCTGACATGGCCCGACTCAAGTATTTGATTCACTTGATCATGCCATGTCTTCCTCGAACGTCCTCGGCTTCTTCTTCCGTTCACATTCGCGTCATACATTCTTCTTACACTCCTTTCTTCGTTCATTCGCTCCACATGCCCAAACCATCTAAGCGTCCCTTTCTTAATCTTACTCATTACGCTTACATCAGCCTTGCATTCTTTACGAATTTCAATATTTTTCACACGATCATACATGGTTTTACCACACATTCGCCTCAGAGATCTGATTGATTGATGGATTTGAGACCAAAATACTCCACTTAATCTTTTTTCATTAAAAGTATAGTAAATATCTAGTACGAATAACAAGTAATTTATTTATTTTTGTTTTACATTATGAAATATCGGACATTAAAAGAATTTTTCACGAGTTTAGAGGCATCTTTAACAATTATTTGGGGGTTAGAGGCGATTAAAAAAAAATACCCCGCTTGCTTTGAAAGTATAATGAAATAATTATATTTCATTATATTTCCTTATATTTTATACAATAGTATAAAATTTAAAAAAAAAAATTAAGCATTATGGTGGATTTTAAATTAAATTTAAAACGATCAATTTAGATTGGAACACAAAATTGCCGTACATAATTTAAAATATGTTTTGTTTTTGTATTTTTATTTACGTTGCAAATATGATAATTTATCATTACTATGGCAACACCAAATTACTCACTTCGTCTGTGAAATATGTTCACCACATCCTAATGTTTTCACATATACGCGTTTGAAGGTTCGTTTTAAAGAAGCAAGTCAAAAAATCATCATTAATTTTTTAGCGTTTTTTTTAAATAATTGTTTTGATCTTTGAATTTAATTCAGTTTTTATTTATTTAACGTCTTATACATAGTTATTTCGATACACTGAATTTAAGAAATAGAAAACAATCTCCTTTCCACATACTCGGGACGTCAGGCGGGAATGCTGTCCTTGTCCTATCGGTATTTTAATGGAAGATGCTCTGAGGAACTAGCGTCATTGACCCCTTCGGCACCGGTGCATAATCGGGAAATACGCCAAACGCGTGTCCAACATTTGCACACGGTTGACATTTTTCACATGAGAACGGGTTACTTCTACGACTCGTTCTTATGTTCAACAGCTCTGCTGTGGAATGATCTGCCGGTATCTGTGTTTCCTCCGGGTAGGTATATCTGAGACTCTATCTAGATTACAATTGAGTTCTTAATGAAAATTTGGAATTTCTGTTGTTTTTTCGGTTTTGTGGTTCATTTGGGATGTGTTAATATTATCTTATTCAATGATTAAAATATTACAATGAGGTTTACAAACTTCAATAAGTTATAAAAAATAAATTGAACATTTATTGTCGCTTACATTTCGAAAATTTTGGAACAATGCAATTTTTTTTCAACAACTACATTAATACAAGTAATATACATCTTAAAACATAACATCGTTTCTTCCCTGATCTCTTTCTATGTCCACTCACAGCACGCCGAGAACTCGCTGTGACCTCTAGTAAAGGCTTTGTGCACTAGGTACGGGAACGGGTAGGCGCTAAGACCGTAAGGCAGGGCACACAGCAAACTAACAGCGAGCAGTACACAGAGAATAGCGAGGGCACACCCGTGGGTGGTGACCTTTATGATTATAAATCATCAACATAAAACATATAAGACGAGAGTAAGATGTTCATGAAAGAAAACACTTACACAAGTTTGGCTTCGAAAACAAGTTTTTTTTATCACTTGGGGAACACTGTTTTTTTTTTAAATAATTACGTAAATATTAGATGATTAACACGTTGTAGCAAATTAAACGAAAATAGCTGTTCCTCACCACAAAGAAACACGGTTCTTGTATTGTCAGGGAATGTCGTGTAAAATTAATTTTCAGTTATAAATAGTAAAAAGCATTATCAATTAAAGAAAAGAAAATAAAAGATTTTGTGGGGAAAAAAATAAACAGAATCTAAATATAACAAAAATTATAAAACTGTTACAGTATTTTGAGGTGATCCGCTCTTCACCCTTCTATCTGTTTATCTCTTCAGTGCATTTTATGAATTACACACTTATATGATAATACATATTTAAACACCATACATATACGATAAAGCAAGCAATCCGTTAGCTACGAGTGGGCAATTTATATAATAGCCCTCCAGAATAACTATAAAAAAATGTTCCTTCTGAAATTAAATTAACACAATTTGTTTTATATTTAATGGAAGATGAAGTCCGGGACGCCCGAAGAAGACATGGCACGATCAATTGAATCAAATACTCGAGTCGGGCCATGTCAGAAGTCGGAATAACAAAAGAGAATGTATGAGGCGTTGTATGAATGTGAATGAAGCAAGAAGTGTATGCCAAGATCGAGTTGTTTGGCGGTCCGTCCTTTCTGTCTACCCCTACGTGAAACGACGTGATGGTTAGTTAGTTAGTTATTTGGATAACCTATTGATAATTAAAAATGTACACTATTTCAAAGAGTGTCTTGAAATAATAAAAAATTAATATATTTTTGTTTTTTTTTATAAATATTTCTATTCTTTTATTTTTCTGCATGCACTGAAATAAAGTGTAGAATATGAACAAATATTTAAACCTATTCATGTTTTTCTAATATTTCACCGCAATGTTTTGAATTTTCAAAATTAATATTATTTGACTCAGATGTTTTCAAATCCTCACCGTTAAAAAATACACACAGAGCGAAAGGTAACATTTTAGAAAAAAAAATTGTTGATAACATCCATAAACTGTAAGTATTCTAAAACAATAATTTAAATAATTTAAAAAATCACATGTTTAATCAAGTAGTAGTTACAGCAGTTGGAAAGGAAAATAATTAGTTGGTTAAGGACAATAAATAAAGCTGCAATTACTATTATAAACTACATTAAGAAGTGTTGTAATATAATTCTTTACATTAATGCATATATATTTAATAACCAAGGCTAACCGAATCATAAATAAATAAATATTCACACCTCTGAACAGATATGACATAATTTTATTATTTTTTCTTGTCGTCAAGTGGATTAATAACTGCGAGAACTTGTGCAATAATTCAAAAATCATTTTTAACTGTCACTTCGGTCTAGTAATATATGCAAATTAGTCCTGTGCCAGCCCTGATATTGCAATCTCCATATGAACGCTTGTAATGCATTTTTTGCCAGGGCCGCACTCATTTTCGCTATGTGGGCGTTTTAATTCTTATGCATTTTGTGTAGGTATTTAATATGTGGAATCAGGAAGTAGTCAATTTCCTTTAGCATAGCTTGGTCTATTTGTATTACTCGAGTCGGGTGTTTGATTGTTTGATATCTGTCGAGTTCCAACGTGTATTTATTTAATCATTGTTTCTTTTCATGTTAACATCAATTGTCTACAATTCAATTTTTAATCTTACTTTTATTTAAAAAAAAAAAAACATTATTAAAAGTAACACAAAAAATATAGCTTTATAAATTAGTTGGAAAACATTTGTATAAATTGTACGAATGTCGCTTATAAAATTCGATTGTCACAAGATCATTACTGTCGTGAAAACATTTCATACAAATGGGTATTTAAGGGGCTCAAAGGTATGAGAAATCATTTAAAAGAAATAAACAATGTCATTAATAAAAGCTTTTACAATTTAATAATAACTCATATTTTTGATAAATTAATGTGAATTACTTTGTTTACACCATTGTTTTTAATATATAAATATCAACATGTTTTGAAAGCGAAGCTTTCCTCATGAGAATACACAGTATACTAAAAATATTTATAAATATTATAGTCAAATGATACGTAGAAAATAATAATGTAAGAATGGACAAATTACAAACATAAACAAAAATTAACAATAAGTAATGAAAGTATGTAAGTAATAAATTAAAATTATTAACGTCATAAAAAATAAAAATGAATTATTATTAAATATTATCTAATAAGTATATAATAGAAATTTATAAAAATTAATTGTTTTTATTATTAATATAAATAAAATCGAGCAGATAACGGGGCATAAAAAAATAAGTTATTATTATTACAATTTATATTAATAATTTTATAAATATAGTTATTAATGTGGAAACAAATTTAAGAAATACCTAGACATAATTTTTTTTTGATTATTAATAAAATTTTATTGACTGTTAACACTTTTTCTAATTTCTAATATTTCAAATTTATCAGTAATTCTTACTAATTTATTAATTATGGCTCCACGATATAACTACAAATCTATTGAAGAAATTATTATTATTTAATTTAAAAAATGGTTTATTTATAAAAAAAAGTGTGCCTGGTAATTATTATTACGCATAGCAGCTTTTTCGCCTTCCGAAGGCATTATCAAACTAGTTAACAAACAGTTTTTGATAAAGCCTCTGGAGGGTGATACAGCTCAATCTTATAAAATGATGGATATTACCTTCAATATGCTATTAATTTAAGAAGGACAAAGATTTTCTTTTAGACATGTTGGCAATGTATTGATTATCTACTTGAATAATACATGAAATAAATATTAATAAGTAGATTACGATCAAGACAAGGGATATGTCGATATTTCCGTAAAAATCTCTACACTCGACTGAATCCCCCATTTTTTTTAAACTAATATGGAATTCTTATATTATGTATAGAACATCGAAATCTTTAATACAAAGCACAAGTTTTTGCTCTGAATCAGAAAAAATCATGAACTAGTTAGTGCATACAGCGAAAATTGAACAGCTTTTTCTGTCTGGAACTTTGAGGTGAGCAAAATATTTTTTTGACTCCCTACAAGATTTACATCATTAATTATAAGTATGTTACAGGTTTCCAAAATCCTCAAAAGCCAATAAAAAAACATTTTTATAATTTCTTGAAACGATTGGTATTCACTTTGTGGCGTCATTATTAATGAAAATTAATACGTAATAAAGATTATTTCTTTTTTTTAATTCCTAATCCAAATTATTAATTCAATGTTTTATAATATTTTTTTGTTAACATTTTTGATTAATTACTTACCTACTTTAATTAATTTTGGTTTATGTTTATATTTTGTCTATTCTTACATTATTGTGTTCTAATTTTTATCATTTGTCTTATTATTACTTGGCATTATTATTTTAAGTGTTCATATATTCGTGATGAAGAAACATGTAGATATCTATGTATATTTATTAAGTGGTGAAAACAAGTATATATTTCTTAATTCATTTTAAAAAAATACTTTATTTACTCCCATGCTTTTACATTCCGGGCATTGCTTTTTTTAATAAGTAAATTATGCGAAGAATTTTAAAGGAACCTTTCCTAATTTTCTCTGGCGAATACAAAATAGGGTTAATTTTTTTATTTAAATATGTATAAAAACGTATTTCAGAAAAAATGGCTAGTTTTAAAGTTGTTGCAGTTGACGAGTTGATTTATCAAAAGTGCGGGTAGTGAAACCATTAGAACATTTTAATTACGTTTGTTTATTGCATGTAGCTTCACGCAAAATTTTAATTAAAAATATATAAATGACAAAAGAAAAAAAAAATATTTATACATATACAAATTTTATGCAAATCGTAAAAGGACTATTGCATGCTTAGTTCCCGCTCCGGTTCTGTGCCTTCACTTAGCGCGGTACGCCTTCCATAGTCAAGATATTCAGTCGCTCCCCATAGTTCTTGAGGCTTGATCCTATGAATAACGCGTCAATACAGCCTCCGCTAAAGCCTTCCTCTTGCGACGGCGGGCGTCCGGTCTCAGGCTGTGCTTCCGGGATGCGCGAAATACCCCCAAAACAAAGCGTCGTGGTTCAAAAGCGCCGAAAACACAACGTCGTGGTTTAAAAAGTGCCGAAATTTCAGCAATTTGCGTAAAAAGTGACGAAACTCCAGCGCCTCGAATAAAAGTGACGATTTCAAAGCGTGACCTAAAACTAAACGTCCTCATTTGTATGCGTTAGAATTATTAGAATGTCGTGGTTTGAAAGTGCCGAAATTTAAGCGCCTCGAACAAAGAGTGTCGAAATATCAGCGTCTCTGTCAAAAGGGGACGAAAATTAAGAGGGAAAAATACATATTTTTATAGCAGGCATTTCAAAGGATCATAAATTATTAAAAGTGTTGAATTTTTGGTAGCACGCTTGCGATGATGTTTCGAAGGCCGGTTTTGTTTTGTTCATTTTCTGTACTTAACCCATTCTGCGCCGTACATGTGATATGACGTAGTTCGATATTTGACGTTGTTTCGCGGTTTGGCTGTTTGACGGTTTGATGGCTTGAAGAACACAAGGCGTGTGACTGCTATTTGACGGACAGTGTTTGTCGGGGCTATGTTAATTACTGTGTTAGTAAATTTAATAAAAATAATCTCAAGTGACTGATAGCAATATTATTTATTTGCAACACTTTTACTAAGGTAATTATTTAAATAAACTATAGTAAAGTTATAATTATAATTTTTAAAGCAATATTAGACAATGACACTTAATGAAGACATATGTTTTTAAAGTTAATTTGAAAAAAAAAAGTAAAATAATACCGATACGCGTATTTTCATCCTGTACTTAGATGAATTATTATTCCATTACTGTATTCGAGTACTGCAATAATAATGATATCGTTTACATTGCTTACATGAACATTATTACGCACGTTGAATATCTGAATGTTTCTTAGAAAAACTTATATGTGAATTTAAAAAAACCTAAAGGTGTGTCGTTGAAATATAGAATTTTCTTTTCTCTTTCAAATCGTAGGTATTATTTTGTTCGGAAACAGAAAATCTGTA
Organism: Halesus radiatus; assembly: GCA_022606495.2. NCBI lineage: Eukaryota > Metazoa > Arthropoda > Insecta > Trichoptera > Limnephilidae > Halesus > Halesus radiatus. The sequence continues at coordinate 30,810 of JAHDVE020007038.1, read as the reverse complement.
CACATGATATAGTAGACATAAAATCATTTTAATAGTGAACTCAACAATCATTAAATTTAACCAGATCTTTCTATATATGCATCCATCGTAAGCTATGTCTAAAAATAATATAAGGTGGTATACTCTTTTCCAATTTTTTTTTCAATCGTACGAATTTTAGAGAGCAATTTTAGTCGTGTAGCAAAGGTAGTCTTTCCATGGACGAACATAAAAAAAATAGTTTTGTAGATCTGTCTTTATGTCTATTATAAAACAATATATAATACAGTTTTTTTTCAACTTTTAAGGTAACAACACACTTCCACTATAAACAGGGTTTATGATACTAAGATTTAAATTGTAAAAAAAGAAAGAATAATTTCGAATAAATACCTACTAATCAATTTGTGCATCGCGTAGGCGTCAAACAGCATCAAGAAAAGGTGAGAATTTTTATTATTATTTATAACTTAGTCTTCTGTTTTAATTACTTTAGTTTTGGTTTATTTTATAAAGTTAAAATTATTTCCCGTATATTATTTATTGACATAATGAGATGAGCCACATTTTATTTTAAATTAATACGCAAATAGAGATAGTTTAAGTTGTGTCTGATAACCAAAGCATTTATTTTAAAATATTAAAATTGAAAACAGGGGCAACTCCAAACAATCTGATAAAAATCTAGATTGCCAAATCGGCTTCACTGTCAAGCTGATAAATTATCGTGTCTCCCTTTGCCAAAACAGGACAGATATCCTCGAATACACTTTTTTCTCACTTACGAATGGATATTTAGTAATTAACTTCATCAGTAGGAAATATGTAAATTATAAACATTTTACCTTTCATTTACTAAGAATTTTAAAACACAGGAACATGACTTTATAATTATAAAATATTCATGTATAGTTAATTGTATTTTTTATGATACAATGCTGCATACAGTGGCCAACTCCCGATGCAAGCTAATAAATTCCTTAAATGCACTAATAAAAGCAGCAAATGGTTGGTTAAGCGACCCAAAACAAAAAAAATATATTTTCGTCAAAACCTCCGAAAGAAGAATTTACGATATGAGTGACAATATTATTATTATCCTAATTATTGTATTTTTTTTGTAATCCTCTTGTAAATCTTTTTTCTGCTAATTTTATTTGCTGTATAGGTAATGTAGATTTATTATCTCTCTTTCCAATTTAAAAATAAATAAATAATATTGTAATATAATTCCTATATAGACTTAAATATGTTGAACAACTACTGCGGGCCACCCGGAATATAATTATCATTATTTTTCATATCATTTATTAAAAAAGTATTAAATTAAACAAGTCAAATACAAAGATGCCAAAATAACAGGAATCTCTTCCCGTACAGTCAATTTCAAGTCAAAAATTCACAAGCGGAACATAACTTAGAAAATATCCATACTTATACACCATTCATGTTCATACCGGGAAAACACTTGGAAGTAATTTTTCATGAAAACCGAACGAATGTAGTAAAATATCAAACTTGTTTTATTACCGTTCGATATAAGTAGGTGCTTTTAAGTTCCACGTTTTCTAAAGGAATAGTTAAGTACCTTCCTAATCTTAGAAATAAATAAAGCCATGCTCACTCTACGTTCATACGTAACTGAAAAAACAAATAGTTAAAATAAATATGTTACTCTTGTGAAAGACTGGATCAAGATTTACGTTAAAGCTGGCATTTAAAAATTTATACTGATGACTTTATAATTATATACATTCTAAAACACTTATACGCGTATATAAAAACGAGGATTACCGTTAGAATCCTGATGCTTCTTGCAATTAAGTAATAAAATTTTCTTCTCGGCTAGTCAGTAAACTATTACCTACTTAAAGTGAAATTAAGAAAATTTCCCATTAGTGATAGGTAGTTGGTTTTATGTGCATACGTACTTACATTAGAGCTTCGTTGTAAAGTTGTATTGGTGACACGTGAAAAATATGGGATTCCGCAAGGTAGCCGGTTTGTACCTTTCCTCTTTTTAATACCCTTCATAATGAAATATTTTAATAAACTTCTAGTAAATAAATGTATTGATGTACCTATATTAAAATTATACACACAAACTTTGTGTACATCACCTTTTTAATAAATACGCGAACTAGTTTTGAAAGAACTATAACTACAAAAAAAAATTAAAATCAACCATTTGTGGTTATAGAAAAAAGAATACACAAGAAGTATCACGTAAATTTAGGTAGAAGTCCACTTGCCTTTGAGTTAGTACCTTTTCACAGCTATCTGCCTCTCTTACAATTCCTGCATTGTGTACTGCCGTTCCATTAGATCGAAATGAAATAATGATAAAATGTCTTCCAGACTTTTGGATTTCGAAACATTTACACATCGCATTTTTTTATTCTTCTTTATTCTATGGATAAAGTAAAGTTTCTGTCGCGTTTTTTAAAAAAATATTTTTTATATATTCAATCATAATATTTATATACTCGTAGTAAAGAATAAAATATTTATGTTTTTTTTTATTACTGTGTTTAAATGGAGGCACGTAGAAACAAGAGCAGTATCTTAAGGGGATCCTCGACTAGGGTTTTTTGTCAATTCACAATAATGATGATATTATTACACAATTCTATAAACATAATGTTTTAAAAGAGAAATCGATTTGTTATATATTTTTAAAATGTACATAAGCTCACCATTTATCGAAATGAAATCATAAATATAACACCTTTCTCATCGTCCTACGGATGTATTGCAATTAATTAAAAATTTCAAAATAATTTCAATAAATCATGAAAAATAATTATAATCTTTTTCGAGATTTTTTTTTTTAATAAAATTAATAAAAGTTTTGTAATCCGCATTTAAAAAAAAATAATATGTGTGTTTATGAAAACAAAACAAAAAACACCCTATTCTCCTTTTTTGAAATACTTCTCAAGATTTAAGGAAAAACCTGGAAAATCTCTAGAAACAGTTTTTTTAGAAGATTAAACATTTTAAAACATACGTAGGAGGGTTAGAAAAAGGTCTTATGTCTGATTTGATTTTGGTAAATGCATATTTTAATTTTAAAAACATGTAAAGAAATATTTTTCTCCTTAAAACTTTATGTTCACCGTATTGCTTAACAATATTATCAATATTTCAAATTAATAAATAATTCCTCACCGAAGTCTCTCTAGGAATTAATAAATAATTCCTCACCGAAGGAGGCATAAGGCGGAAGTAGGAATATTTTAGTTAACGGTAACTATATTAGTTGTGCTGGTTCATAAATTATCGTTATCATAATATAAATAATTATAATCAACTTGCTCAAATATGTGGGGGTAAACTAGGAAGGGTAAGATGGGGTAGAAAGACTTACCCCTCATCATTATTTCTCCACGAGCCTCTTCTTTGGGTGTCGATGCACTGAGCGCATAAATAAAATAATAAGATTTCAAGAAAAAAAAAACACAGACGATATTCATCTGCAGCGAGATCATAATATGAAAGAAATTGCGGCAGTTACAAACATAATATAAATGTTACGACGAGTTGCGAGTGCGAATTAATGCGTATTGAACGAAATCACGGCGGTCAATGATAGGGGTAAAGTCAATGGACTAGGTATGGATTACAATTGGGTAGGTTTTATAAGGATGCATATTGTGCAAATCAACTATAAGACTATCCAAGTTGAACCATAACCGGCGCAACCATATATTATAATATAATATAAAATACTAGCTGATGTGTATCCGGCCTTGCTCGGGATTTTTTTTTTTGAATAGTTATGAAGTTGTGAATTCTTGCTTGTCATTAGGGTGCCATTATTGATTTAACAGCGAAAGTAACAGTCTCCAAATAAAGAAACATTAATTTGAATATTTTATTTCATTGCAAACGTTTATTTTTTTTCAAAATGTATCTAAATCATATAGTTCTTAAGTAGGTACCTACTTGTGTTTTCCATTTTTTAAATATTCTACCCAAAAAATATCTACTTTTGAATATGCAATCTGTGGCTAACCTAAATAAAACATGGCGGGTTCAATGTTTTTCATACTAATTTTAAAACATTATAGCAAACGTTTTAAATATTGAATTTCATTCAACCTACTTTCTAAACCTTCCGGAACTAATAAAAACAAACTGTGCTATTTTCAAACAAACTTTCATGGATTTTTATATAAATACATTATAATCAATTTTAACGGTTTTAAACAATTTGGGATAAGCCAAACCGGTTGGTGATAGATTTTAAATATATTAATGTTTCAAAAAAAAGCACTTGCTTTATTAAATAAACAATTTCTTTTTTTTTTCAAATATATTGCAGATTAAATACACTTATCTTCATGTTTTTAAGAAATGTAAGCATGTGATCCCAATGATATAAATGCAATGAGTCATTTTCCTACCCTGTATTTTTCGACGCTTCTACATGTAAAACATCTAAATGAAACTAGAAAGAACAGTTAGATAAGGCAACCCGTTTGAATACTTCTGGTAACAGCATCTTATGATATTATTTTACGGTTTAATTAAGTGTAATTTGTTAGTCCGTTAAAAGTGAGGTTGAGTGCTCGGAGGCTGTCGGTGCGCACATCTCACCGTTAATCCTGGCGTTAAATCAACTTTTCTCATCTTTTTTGCAAGCCTAGTAAAGCGAAAAATCTGAATAGCGTTTCAACATGGCTAGGATAGGGGTGGAAAACATTTTCACTTAAAAAAAATTAATATTTCAACATCAAAACGTAAAAAAATAAATATTAATATTAACTGACATAATCTGTGTTTATAGTTTGTTTTTAGGTTTGTGAAATCTCTTGTATTAAATCATACGAATACGTATAAAAAAATTGTGTATTTGAAGTAAATTGTAACAGCATTAATAATAAATTGTTTTTAGGTTCATCATTATAAAATTACATCACATAATTTTTACGAAATAAGAACTTTAAATTCCAACAAATCTCAAGCGTACTCATAAATATTTTTTCTATATACTCACTTTTTCCCTAAATATGCAATCTGTTAAAGTTTGTAAATCTTTAAAATTTAAATACAACAAAACATTTAGGAAGATGCAATTTATTTTATTTATTTCTTTATTAAAAATAAAGACAAACATTCCCGCGTTACGAATAGACCAATAATATAGGTACCATCACAATAAACGGAAGATGTAGCGTATGTCGTCTTTTGACAGTCTCCGTGGTTAAGTGGTTACGATCCTAGGTTACGAATCCAGAGGTTGCGGGTTCAAATCCCAGCGTGCGCAAGTAAATTTTATATGATTAAATTGTCTTATTTCAAAATGTATTCATTTAAAATAATATGTAGTATATTTTCGGCACGTTCCAGAGTAGTAGATACTGTCAGTATCGCCCTGGTGAAAAACCACCGTTCAGAATTGAAACATTGCTTGAAATGGTTTTTAGCCGTGTTTGGTGACCAGATCTGAATAGCCAGGTATTTCCCCACCTTCCTCTTCCCCTCCCCGTAAAACGATCAGCCTCACAACATTCCCCATTTAGGGATGCCATAGTCTCACTGGCTCCAGACCGTTGAAAGCAGTTTGGACTCTTGTGCCGCATTCATTTCAAAAAATTAAAAAATGAGAAAGCAAATCAGAAACGTAAAAAGTTATTTTGATATCGTGTCAAGATGTCTCAAAGTAAAATAAATTTAATCATTGAGAAAGATAATATAAAAAAAGTTCTCAAATGAAACATTAAAGGTATCATTCGCACAGTAGTTAGAGCGTTATCCCGGATAGACTGGGTGGTCCAGGGTTGATCCCTAGATCCGACTGATACCTTTTATTTGATGTGTTTTTTTTCTATTTCATGTTTCATTTGAGATTTGTTAATAATATCTTCTTCAATAATCTAATATTACAGTGCAGTCTGTAGGCTTCAGTAAGTTATTTCAAAGAATAGAATAAATAAACTTAAAAACTAAATATTTAAAATTGCATGAAATAGGCAACACAATTTGAACCTATAGCATCTTTATTAATTGTAAAAACCATTTAAAAAATACTCTATTGGGTCCTACGATTAATTTTAAAGCTTATAGCTCCTCCATTGTGGTGGGCGAAACGGTTCGGTTTAGTGAGCCGGATCACTAAATCAGCTCTCTGTAAAGACAATCCAAATGAAAACGTCTTAAGAACGTATTTAAGAGAGCCAAGGGAGCGAGGGAGAGGGCATGGTGCGGGGGGACGCGAACCGTCGTTCAAACGAACCGGATTACCGAACCGGTACACTACAAAGAGCTGATTTAGTGATCCGGCTCACTAAACCGAGCCACTTTGCCCACCACTACTCCATTGTATTCATGAATTTGTCCATAAAAAAGTCGTTTAACGTAAATTTACCAAGAGATTTTCTTACGTATGTAAACACAAATAAAAACGCCAAAAAATCAAGTTACAAGCCTGAACATACGAGTTAAAGAGTTCGCACGCTTGTATTGAGAGGAACGGCTGCGCCCCTGTTTCATACAAAACTTAATTTTGGATTTGAGGCCAAAATACTCACCTGATCTGAATGATATTTTTTGAGTTAAAGGTATAGTAAATATCTAGTTCGGATTAGAAGAATGTTATTTATCTTTGTTTCAAATTATGAAATATAAGATATTTTAATTTATCCACGGCAAATTTGTGTTCCAGCGTAAATTTGTTGTTTTTAATCTAAATTTTAGTCCACCAAAATGCTTATGTTAACACTTTTATATTTTTCAATTTATATTTCATTATATTTTCATAGTAAACTTGAGGTGATTTTTCACAAAAACGGTGCTATATAAATCATCCAATTATTATTATTATTAAACGAGGTAATTTTTTTTTTTTAATCATCGTTACCCCCCAAATAATTGTTAAAGTTGCCTCCGAAATCGATTGATCGCAATTTCAGAGGCAAATTTAGCAATTATTCTGTAAATTCAAAAAAAAAGTACTTCTGATCTATACTAGATATTTGCCTATTGATGAAAATAAAGATCGTTAGATTTAGGTTAGTATTTTGGCATCAAATCCAAAATTAAGTTTTATATATGGTACGTTTATATGATAAATTTTTGGACGATCTAGAATTATACTAGATTATCAATCATTTGAAAGAGCAATATTCCGTGTCTTTCAAAGCGCTTCTTTCTATGGAAAGTATGTGACAAATTTCTGAAAAGTTTGCTTATTGCTGTAACGTAGATGATCCATCAAAATTGGTACGCATGCTGAACTGCGCGTTCTTCTCCGGTAGAAGTAAGGTAAGTACTCCAAACCGCCGAGCGGATTAAAACTCGTTTGCATATAAGACAGAAAATCCTCGTAGCAGTGATAGGAAAAAAACCACTCACGATGATAATATTTACCGTTAGACGGAAAACCATGTGAAGACCATTGCGGGTTTCCGCAGACCCCGGCGTCGATGTTTTTTGGAAGGGGAAAATGCGGTGAAGCCTTTGAATAAAATTCACAAAAATAACTTGATTATTTTAAAAATGTATCAAAGTATTCTTCAAAATAACGATGTTTGTTTTTACACCTATTTACAATTCTTTTCAACGTAATGATTTTGCTTGTATAAGAGAGGAAAATATATACAAAAATATTTATTTTGAGAGTGGAAAATTCTCTCGTTATATCCCTGGTGAGATAAGTTGCTTAATACAGCTTTATTTATGTTTATAATATTAATTGAACAGATCTGAATTGCTAAGCCCTTCAGAATCTTTTGTATTCTTTTCATCGCCCCTGCCTTTAACCTCACAATATTTCCCAAAAATTAATTTTAAATAGTTTCACCGGTTTTGAGGAGTTGAGACACGTGTCAAAATGAACGTATGAATTAAGAGGAAAAAATAGCTCTGGAAGAAAAGTGGATGAAAGATGTATTAAAGGTAAACAGAGGTCCTGGGTTCGATTCCCAGATGCGACTGATTGATGTTTTTTCGGTTTCGTATTTAATTCAAGATTTGTTAATATTATCTAATTCAATGATGAAATATTACAAGGTTTATAATCTTCATTAAGTTATTAAAAAAAATTTATATTCTTTCTAGACTTGTATATAAAGTCAATAGATGTCCGATAGAGATAAAAATTGGCATTATGTTTTGAGAATAAAAATATACGGTCAAATATACATTTTTAGTATTAATGGTTTTCGTGTTTAATTCGTAGAACTCCATTTAATTTTTTTTAAATTTAATGTAAATCAAATTTAATAATGTTATTATTGAGTTCTGCAAGAATTTTCAGTTGTTATTATTATGACAGCTGTTTCAGCGTTTAAGGCCATTTTCAAACAAATAATTTTTTTTTTTTAAACATACATTTTTAGAATGACGATCACACAGATGAATTCTCATTTACATGAAAAAATATTAGCACTCAACACATACCTACGCATTTATCAAATATAAGATGGAAGTTAAAAATGTAGTACTCTCTTTAGTAATATACACTCAAATTGCTTTAAAAATATTACATACTGTAATTTTCTTTTCTTTATGCGTCATTTCAGGGTTGATAAAGAACACGTAGCTTTTCCTAAGGCAGCGTTATAAAACCTGCAATATGTCCAATATATCTGTTGAAGTATCGCTAAAACAAGTATAAATCCGGGGCCGCAGTCGCCTTTTAAACCCGTTCGGAAAACACAGCTAAAACACCTAGCCAACAGGGCGAATCAGCTCCAATACACTTCATAACTCCATCGTGTGTTTCGGCTCCTTTTGCTGGGGTGTCCAGGCTGTTTGACATTATCAGGAAGCAGTAAACCGGGCCCGAGAGGTCGTGTCTCAGGAATTTGCATGGTTGTCCGCGCTAGATTGCAGGCGAATAATAGCATGGAAAAACTCGTAGCTTTTATACTCTGGTTAGGTTAGGTTAGGTTATTGTAAAGATAATATAGTATACCAACAAGATTCAATGATTTAAAAAAAAATGTTTAAAGTCCCATATTAGATATGTTTACGGTTAACTCAAAATTTCCCACTTCTCCTCAATCACTTTGACGTTCCTTTTATGTGTTTTCCTATTCTATTTCTTGTTAGCACATCTCTGCTTAGTGTTCCATTGTTTCGTTTTATATTTTGTCTCCCTCTTATTTTATTTATTTATCTCACTGTATTTTTATTTAGTTTTAAATATTATCCTGATGAATTTTGGGATAAGCGAAACCCGTTCGTAATTTGTGTAAAATAAATAGGTAATTCAAAACAAAGTGTTTGTTTTATTTAATAAATAAAAAAAATTAGAATGCAACAAGGAGGTTTATGGGATAACTATTCGCTTTAACAAATATTAGAAGGATAGTAATACTAGGATAATAGTGGAGAGCTGTAAGCTTTAGCGGCGTCTGGAAACAAATGTAATCAGTACTGTTGCGGTGAGCTAGACCAATGCTACTATTGTGCAGAAATATTTAAATATCGATTGAGAATGGAAACCGCCATGGTAACTAAAAAATATTTAATGCATTAAGATAAACATTTCCTTCTTATTTATTTATTTACGCCCCATTTGGGCTTTAAGCATTAAATTTGTTTTTTATCAGTACAGTACGCACGTGTTATTTAGTAATGCAGAAATATTAATATAAATTCATATAAAAAAAATTAACAAAGAAAGATAAATTTTAAAAATAAAACGATATTACATTTAAAAAAAAAGACACGGAAAAATCAGACGCCAAAGAAGTCAGTATTTAATGGAGATTTTTCAATTATAAATTTAATGATACCTTCGTAGCCAATAAGGTAGAATAAAACAAAGATCATAATGACAAATCAATCATTTAGAAACAGAGGTAGGTAATTTATTCAATGATACTAGTTCTGCTTGCCGAAATAAATTGAAATAAAATATGTTTATATTTAGCTATTGATGTGTATACGAGGTGTGTTCAAAAGAAAAGGTGAATTTTTTGTTATGTTGGTACACATATGTTTAACATATGTTAGCATTATCATCCATTTTGGATCAGTGGTTTGTTTTTGACAACTGGAAAGGTTAGTCACGTTTTTGGGTGTTCTTCGATTTTTTATTTAGGTTCGTTTTCTGAGGCATCATCAGTCCGATTGAAGTGAAATTTTAGATTTGCTTTATTTTCTATGTCCTCATCAGCACTTCTTCAAAAAAAAATTGATTCTTTTTAGAAAAAAATTGTTAATAATTGTTAATCCTATGGAGGAATTTCCTAGTTTTGGTCGGAACTTGATAGCCGTTTTCTGGGGCATCATCAGTCCGATTAAAGTGAAATTTTAGATTTGCTTTGTTCTTATCATTTACTAAAATAATAAAAAGTAAAAAATCGAAGTACACCCAAAAACGTGACTAACCTTTCCAGTTGTCAAAAAGAAACCACTTATCCGAAATGGCTGATAATGCTAACGTATGATAAACATATGTGTATCAAAATAAAAAAAAATGAAAATCGATAATCGAATATACACAGCCCGCGAAAATTCAAAATTCATCTTTTCTTTTGAGCACACCTCGTATATGTGGACAATGTCTTTTTAATTTTTACCTAAATTCTATATACGGCGAATGGGACTATACAATTATGATACAGTATTAGAGTTATACCAATAATAAGGTAGATAATGCCTCGATATTGATTTACGTGGTGCAAGGAAAGAAATCATATAGAAGAGTTCAGAGCTGTCAATAATTGAATTTATAATTTTGTGTCAACAAGTGACATAAAAGAAAATCATAATTAATACATGCCCTTGTAATTCCCATTCTGAATTTTATAAATCCTAAGAAATTATTTAGAATTCTTTCTTTTTTTATATGAATACCGCACAAGAATCCCAACTGGTCCCAACCGTCTGGAGCTAGTGAAACTATGGCATCCCCAATTGGGGAATGTTGTGAGACTGAAGGTATTGGGGAGGGGAAGGAGAAGAGAAAGGTGGGGAAATACCTGGCTATTCAGATCTGGTCATCAAACACGGCTAAAATCCATTTCAAGCAACGTTTCAATTCTGAATGGTGGTCTTTCACCAGGGCGATACTGAGAGTATTATCCACTCTGTAACGTGCGCGAATATACTATACGAGTATATAATTTTTAAATGAATTAATTGTGAAACAGCACAAATTAATTAAATAAAATTTACTTGCTCACGCCAGGATTTGAACCCGCGACCTTCGGATTTGTAGTCGAGAGCCTTACCCCTCGATCATGGAGGCCTTCAAAGAAGTTTTGAAGAGTTTAATCCACTATCTACATTTGTTACTTACTTTATTTATTTGCTACCGATTTCAACCCATCCTTGTCATTCACTGGCGTTCTTAAAAACTTTTTTCAAGCACGTTTTTACAGTAGAATAGTGGATAAATCTATTCAAAACAAAATATCTGGAAATTGTTGTATATTTAATGTCCAAAAATACAAAATAATAAAATAATAATAAACTTTAACTTCTGGCCTGGTATATTATGAATACAATTACTCTCCATCCATTAACATTTTACTATATTTACAATTATAATTATTTCATATTGTCCAATATAATTGTTTTGAACTAGATATATTTCTTAGAAGTAATTTGATTTCTTATATGTTATGTTCCAGCTTATAGGAGTATTGACAAACGTGTTATATTTGAATTATTTTATTTTTTATTTTGAGTTTTATCACACGTGTACGAACTGATGCATCTTTATATAAGGTCTTTGTTCTCATCTGTTTATAAAATCGTCATATGGTACACTTGTGCCCTGTACCAAATCAAAGTTAAATAATTCTCACTAACCATGGTATTATGGAATTCATGTAACGTCCAACATATTCATATACACGTGTTAACTATTAAGCCATTCTTATTTTTAATATTTGATTTTGAATGTTCTTTCTCTATTCAAGAAATTAATAGGGTAACAACTACTTTGGGTAGTTTTCAAGAAGGTCATTAGGAAAGCTCGTCAGCAGAGCTTTAGGGATGAACCATGAAGGTTCAGGAATAGCATTTTTAAAAAAGACCAGTAAGGGTCTAGTAGCAAGTAGTATCTTAGAGGTCCTTCGATTCTCCTACCAAGATAGCAGAAACAATATCCTTCACAATATTTTAAAGTAAAATCATTTCAAATACTGTGACACGTCGTTAAATTTTACGACGTTTACATATTAAATCTATTATAAATATTCTAGCATTGAAAAGCTTAGACTCGCTATAATAATTTCCCATCGGCCGCATAAGAAATAAGTGAGCAAAATTGCAATAAAATTCTTAAGTGCACAATTTCTTGGAACAGTTCCCAGAGTTTGGCGTGACCCAGATTTTTACGTCAGAGAATTCATTCGAACAATTCGCAACAAATGTTATCGGGTCGAAAATGAATGTACTTGATATTAAAATATCCTCGTAATAGTTAAAGGATCATAACATATCGTGATTACCTGATTTCATTAAAACAATTTATACATTTCATGTTACTAAACATGGAACCCCGACAACAACAAAGAACCCGATATTGTGTCCTTATCATTATTTGCCCGACACCAATGGGACTAATGAGACCTCGATTCCCCTACATTTTAAGGCTGAAGGGAGAGGAGAGAGAAGGTGAGAAATAGTTTTCGAGGTAGCTAGCTTTTAACCCTTCCTGGCCGATGCTGTCAACTGATTTGACATGTATCTAATTAAGTATCTAAATATCTCGGTAAATGGCAGTGAGGCATGGAACTGGCAGAGGAAGGATGAAAGTAGACTGAATGCTGTAGAAATGAGATCTCTGAGACGAATGTGTGGTAAAACCATCTATGAAATTAACTATTAAATTATTATAAAACCATCAGTATAATAACGCCTTCCGCATAATGTTTGGCCTCCCCAGATACTGCAGTGCTTCCAGTATGTTCACGGAGGGGCGAGTTTCCGGTTTTGCAGCTCTTATAACATCCAGGGTGGCTGGAATGAGGGAAAGAATAAACAGCTCCAGGAATATCCTCATCATGGAAGCCCGCCTCAGTCCAGCCTCCAGCATCGACGCATACTGGACAAATATATTGGCCCCTCACAATATAAATGCCGCAGCACCTTAAAGGCTTTATTTTAATCTTATTTAGTTAAATTCTTATTTAAAAAAAAAAAAAATTATTTATATATATATATATTTTTTTTAAATTTTTGTTTTATGTGTGATGTATCACCTTATACTACTGTCTTATAATTATTAAACTTTTTTTTTTTAAACTCTTGTACATATTTTGTATACTTTTTATAACTATTGCATGTATATTTTATATGGAATGTGTGGGACTGCACTAACCTCCCCACATACCGGAATAAACATTTATTATTATTATGATCGTGTGAAAAATATTGAGATTCGTAAAGAATGCAAGGCTGATGTATGCGTAGTGAGCAAGATTAAGAAAGGGATGCTTAGATGGTTTGGGCATGTAGAGCGAATGAATGAAGAAAGGAGTGTAAGGAGAATATATGACGCGAATGTGAATGGAAGAAGAAGCCGGGGACGTCCAAGGAAGACGTGGCACGATTAAGTGAATCAAATACTTGAGTCGGGCCATGTCAGAAGTCGGAATAACAGAAGAGAATGTATGAGACGTTGTATGAAAGTGAATGAAGCAAGAAGTGTATGCCAAAATCGAGTTGTTATTTATGTATTGGATAATGTATTTAAAATAAGTTATTCGAAAGCAATAAAAAAAAGGTTTTGTCGATAAATCGGGGAAATAATTAATACATTCATCTGTCTGCGTGCATTGATAACTTGCCGAGTGGTGCACTAGTGAGCGAGAAGGATACGGGGTTTCGCTCACCGTGCCACCATGCGCGGTCCTCAATACTAGTCGGCGGTCTGTCGTTTTATGCGTGGCTGATGTTTTTTCCCCGTTTTCAGCACGTACACACTATATTTTGCTTATGTTCATATGTACCAATGTACTTCTAATAAAATGATTTACATGAGTAATAAATGTTAATTATTCATTCTCATAGAACCCTAAAAATACAAAATTCTAAACACGTAACTTTTGTACTGAGTGTACAGCACCGGAGCTCGAGGAATTTTCTAGCACTGTAAGGGAAGGGATAAGATCTGCTTGCTAAATATGTAATTCGTTTCAAGCAACATTTCAATCTTTCTGCAGGGTGATCCTGAGAGTAGTTTAAACTGCAATCACAAAAAATACGTTATTAAACAAAAACACTGATCAATTACCACTTTTATTTAAGCCTACGTAGAATTCTTAAACATTTTAAGGTCGTTTTCTAAACATTTTCCACTCCAAAAATTGAACAAAAAAAAATAAAATATTTTTTCAAATAAATACCGATTCTTCTTTTGCCACTAATCTTCTAATAGACGTATTATCAATAGAGGTGGCGTGCAGTCTATGAAGTCTAAAAAGCTGTGCTTACCTTAAGAACATGGTTCGGAAACTTTTTAAGATGATGTAATGCTCGAGTTTAGTTAAAAATAATAAAAAAAATTGCGTTAGAATGTACCTAGAGAGACACTTTTTTTCACAGATCTTTGTCTTCTCCACTTCCTCAAAGAAACTCTCTACACAGCATCCCCGAATGTGAATTTCATTTGTCAATCTAGCCACAACCAACAACAAAAGATAATAAAAAAACGGCATTTTTCGAGGCCACCAAAATATTTAACGTTATGTAATTATCGTCAAAACGATTGTAGCCTACCCTTGATAATAGAGCGATGCACGCCACTGATCAATAGCAAAGATGAATAAAACAGCAACTGTAAAAATCGTGTCTTCCCCTAGCCTGAACTTTCTGATAAAACGGTGTTTATCTGAAGTGACCTGCCAGGAGAGATTTTTTTTTTGTGTCTGTTGATTTTTCACAAAAACGGCGCTATACAAATTCCCCAATTATTATTTTTATTACTACTTTCTTATATAAATTACCGTATTATTAGTAAAATATCTACAAATATTATTAAAGATCGTAGGAATCTGTATTAAAATCTAAATAAGTTTCCACTTGAAATATGAAAAGCTCCATTATTTTTCAGTGTACAGACAATTGGCAAAAAAAATTATAAATCTTTTTATAACGTTGAAAAAACAATTTTGTGTGTGCATTTAGTCGCAGATGCATAAAAATTCACAGATGCATTACAGTCCACAGTGCACCGAGTGTTCGAGTATAAAAATAAACGACAGTCAAAATTTTTGAAGGCCACGCGATATTTTCGCGCGAGAAGTAAACTTTTGGCAGAATACTTAAATGTTTTCGGAATATTTCTCTGACTATTGTGCCACTTCAATGAGAACGGAGAATTTATGGGTTCTCGTTATTTTTGAATTTATCATTGTACATATTTATTTACTGGAGCACAAGCATAAAATAATTAGGTCATTTGATGCAAATGTAAAATGTAACGCAGAAAATCTGATTGTTTGCCTCAGTCGAAGCTCTCATATAGTAAGTTCCATCATCAAGAAATTCACTAGGAGGCCTATTCCCGTTCTTTTTAAGGAAGATTCCTTATATTTTTCCTTGGGCTTAAATTAAAGACTTCTTGATTAACTGCAGTTCCGGTTCTCTCGGATGACAGATGTGAGCTGAATTCAGCGAGCGACATTTATCAAAAATGTCCAATATTTGCGATATTTTAACAAGAGAAAAACTCAAAATTAAAAACCAATTACGTTATTATTTACTTTAAATATAATTAGTTTGCAAACATTATTAAACATTATATAGATGTTGACATTTTTGACAATTCACGGCAAGCGCGGCATTGGGGAGAGTTGGTACGAATCCGAATGCTGGTATTTCACAAGGGCAATACTGAAAGTAACTTCCATCTCTGCATAATATTTATATCCACATTTTGAAAGTGTATCTGAAATCCGAAAAAAATGTTAAAACGTGCAAAAAAGTGTTTAAGTATGTACACATTATTATATAAAAATAAATTTTCTCTTTGTTTGAGAGTGGAAAATTCCCGTTGAGAGACCACCAGAGAGAGACAAAAGATTCTGTAATTTATTCACCTTTTTGGTAACGGTTTCCGTTGTTTCGAGTTGTCACGATCCTTGCCTACGAATCCGAAGGTCGCGGCTTCAAATTCCGGCGTGCGCAAGTAAATTTTTTTTCATTAATTTATGTTATATCAAAATTTATTAATTAAAAATAATATTTGCGCAAGTTCCAGATTCGTAGATACTGTCAGTATCGCCCTGGTGAAAGACCACCATTCAGAATCGAAACCTAGCTTTAAATAGATGTAGCCGTGTTTGGTGATCAGATCTGAATAGCCAGGTACTTCCCCACCTTCCTCTCCCCCTAAATACATTCAGCATCACAGCATTCCCCAATTGGGGATGCCATAGTCTCACTGGCTCCAGGCGTAATTAAGACAGTTATGAATTGCAAGGTTCTGTACATTGTCCAATCTTCTTCCTTTTCTGTCCAACTAATTTAAAATTAGTGAAAATGGGGCATTTCGCATTAATTTTATTAATTTTGGTCGAAGCCGAGACTCCTTTTGTAAAGTATTATGTAAGCTTGTTGGAAAAACATAACTTATCCCTGACTCAATCGACAGACTATAGCAACCAAATTTTGCAACAAGAAAATGCTTCGAAAATAGACACAGCGAAGTGTAAACAACCATTTTCTTAGCGAGACTGGAAAATTTCTCGGTGCATCTAATGCAGTTTTCTTAACCCTCCAATCAAATGATATACAATTCCTATCTAAATATCACATGTGTATTTGGTAGACAGTATTAATTATTCCTAAATAATGATAATTCAAGGTCTAATTTTCGAGAGGATTCAACATCAGGGGATCAAATACTTCGATGTTGTTGGCATATTTGGCACATCGATGTACAGTATTAGCATTCATTAGTACTTTTTTTTATCGAGAAGAGCTAGGTTATTTGAAACTATTTAACTCTGGATAAAAGCGTCAAATTATGTTGTTTCTTTTTATGTTATCTATTATAAATGCATATGTTCCTATTCAATATTATTTGTAAATATCCATGTAAAAGCCTGTAATGGACGTAAATAAATGAAACCTAATTATAATTTAGGTTTTTTTTAAAATCAATAAATACACAGTGGAAAAGATAATTTCAATCAGGACCTATGTCACCTTCGGGGATGGTATGTGGAATGTTTTTTGAGAAAATGGAGGAGAGAAATTCTGTGAAAGAAAAAGGTATGAGATGTGGGCAGGAATCTGGGGGTAAGTGTGGCTAGGAGTCACAGACGTTTAATCCTGGCTGGAGAGGTCGAAGGGTCTTCTCATACCGACCTCTCCCGATCCGGCCCGTTGGTGGGTAGATGCATGCATCGCCAAGACCTAGAAAAAATCTAACCCCATGAACTGCTAAGTCACCAAACGTAGCGAGTCACTTGGGATACCCATACCAGCCTTACAAATTGTAACCAAATATTAACATTTAGAAATAAAACCCACTGATAATGTCTACATTGTAATCAAATAAATTTAGCAAAAGTATGGGTTTGCTCACAATTTAACTGAATACAATCAATTTTGTAAGACTTGCTTAAAATACTATTGAAAAAAGAACTGAAAAAAAGGGTTAAAAATCGGTCAGTTTTTGAGTCGGCATCGCGCCTGGGTCCCATCGTAGCGTCTTGAGTTCAATTCCTCGGTTGGCTAAGTCTTCCATCACGACGCGAGCAGCATCTTCTGCTCACTGTAATGGTAGTAGGAGATTCTCATATATTGTCGGATTAAATCTTAAAAAAAAAAAAAAAAACAATACATCATATTATAAGATACGACGATGAGGTATTTTACAATTTATTAATTATTTTTAAACGTGTTAAAAATTACCTTGTAATAACCACTTTATTAATATATACTCGTATATATAAATATGTTTCAAAAGCGATGCTTTCCTCAACAAGATATATAGAATACTAAAAAATAAGAATGTCAAATATATACAAATGATAAACATAGAACCCAATAGTGGAAGAATATACTACTTTAATCAATTTTTGTTTATGTTTATAATTTGTCAATGCATTATTTGATTTTAGTATTCTGTATATTCCTGATGAAGAAAGCTTACCTTTCGAAACATGTTTATATGTATATATTAATAAAGTGGTGATTATGAAGTAATTTTTAGTTAATTTATTAATAATGAGGCCGCTAAGTAAATACCAGTCTTTTGAGGAAATTGTATTAATTATTTCGTTTCTCATATTTTTTTAAAAATAAAATCTCAGTTCTTATCCACAATATTCAGTGAATTTCCGTGCTCGTTTTGGGTTAGATACACTCGTATGCACTGACGCCACACATTTTGTTGCATTGTTTATTTGGATTAGAGGAACTGTTTTAGTTTTCACGCGGAACATAAGTAATGTGGAAAAATTCCATCAACGCCCAGCGATATGGAAACCATCCCCATTGTTAGGTGAGGCGATTAATAACAATCTTCAATTTTGCATACTTCACAATCAAAAATCCATTGATTGTGAAGTATGCAGAAATAATTTTCGTAGTACGTGTATAGGTGTTTACCAAATAGACAAAAATAAAACATTACAAACTCTAAAAAAATTATAAACAATAAATGAATTTAAAAATATATTAGTATTCACCACTTTATAAATATACATTAATATCTACATGTTTCGAAAGCGATGCTTTCATCGTCAGGAATATATGAGTACTAAAAAATAATTTCAAGTACTCGTAGACAGATGCATTAAGGAAAATTTGCGAACATTTATGCGTTTAAGGTAGGGTAGGCACGTAGGCAGTGCTTATGTCCCTATATTTACGACACGGCTCTTGTTACCAAGCCGTCTAATGATTTTATTTTTTAAGAACTTATGTGATTTAGCAATTTAGCCATTCGATGAAGAACATTTACGTTCGTCGCTCTATCTTTACAGGGTATTTTTAGGATGAACCTAATTTTTTTGTTGTTATATGAATACCGCACAAGAGTCCCAACTGCTCCGGGGAAGGAGAAGGGGTAGAGGATAGTGGGGAATACCTGGCTATTCAGATCTGGGTCACCAAACACGACTAAAACCCATTTCAAGTAACGTTTCAATTCTGAATTATGGTCGTTCACAAGGGCGATACTGAGAGTATATTCCGCTCTGGAACGTGCGCAAATATACTACATATTATTTTTAAATGAATTAATTGTGAAACAATACAAATTAATTCAATAAAATTTACTTGCGCATGCCGGGATTTGAACCCGCGACCTTCGGATTCGTAGTCGAGGGCCTTGCCCCTCGACCATGGAGGCCGTCTACCTGTATTATAATCACTAATCAAAATCGTCTAGCTTCCATGTCAAAGCTTGATTTTATGGTATCTCGTCTAGGCTTTCGGGGAAAAGATAAAAACCAATCAGTCAAGGTCCGTAAAAACTTATATCAAAAACTAATGTCTATGCAATAATTATAGCTCAAGTTACTACAAGCCCTTAGATAGCTATTAACCATGAATGGAAGGTAATGATACTCTATTAAATATATCAATACATTACCTGGATCTATAGCAATTATTCCAAATGTAAAAGTAATTATTTTATTTGCTGTATAAAGCTACTAATTAATTACAATATTTTATACCTGTAAATAATAGAAACCATACAATTAATTTACTATTTCTCATATTATGTTTTTCAAGTTAATAAATTTATAAAGCAAAAACTAATTACAACAAGGTTAACAATGCGCTTCCTACCCCTTCTTCTTCGTATATTGGAGAAAAATTAGAGACGGTCACTCGCGAGTGACTTGTTTCAGCACAGACATGCCTCCTGGGAAAAGTTGAGTAGAAATTCTTCCCCAATATAACTCCTTTCATCCGTATATCAGTATTAGATCTTCGCTTCCTATTGTGAATTGTGACCTTGACAATAGCTGTAAATCATAGATATTTTTCCTGTAACCACTTTTCCCAGGAACCCTACAAACGCGCCCTTGAGGTGATTTTTCACAAAAACGGCGCTATTTAAATCGTTCAAGTATTATTATTATTATAACCTTTGGTATGTGGTAAATAACTTGTTTCTCCGTTATTTTATTTTTTTCGTAATTTATTTTTTCTGATTGATAAGAAGATGTTTCACATAACTTAAAATGTTCCATATATCACTTAATTTCTTCAACGGTAGCGCAGAATCTTCATTAACGTTGTCATTGGATAGTGATATATTAATGTCTCCTCGTTTCATAGCATGTTTTTCAATTTCCCAGGTATTTGAGCCTTTTTTTTTAAAATGGGACATAAGTAATATAAATTAAACGGGTTTTCTTCACGCTTGTCACATTTCTCACATATCTTGATGGTTTTCACTCCTAGTTATCACCGCGAAATTAAAAACACTTTTTTTATTTAAACCCTTTAAGTCTGCTATCAGAATATGATGTAATGTGAGTTCTGGTGTTCACTCCTTCTAAAACACATGTCTGTCTGACCTTAAGAGTGTTATGATGACCGTAGTTCCCAATACGGAACAAATAGAATCTCTTTTTAAAATACAATTCTGACCTTAATAGAAAAGGAGATAGAATGGATATTATGAGGACCATCATTTAGTTCCCAAAACGGAACAACTAAAATCGGAAAATTAATGCTAATTAATAACATAATTCTGACGTTTGGAGAAGATATTATATATGATATTAATATGAAAGTATATATATACAAATACAGAATATTTTCTTAGTCCTCCTCATTAGGAGATCCTGTACTGAGACAACCTAAGGTTTTCGATAGAGGGTTTTCAGTGATTTCTATATTTCAACTTCATGGTTTGGTACGGAATTTTCAATAACTTCTTTGACGATGTTTTTAAAATTCTAGTCTGTTCTTTTTCTGATAATTCATTCCTTCAGCCAGCTTTTTCTGGACCCAATGTAGTTATTAATTGAGTCAGTTAGGTCAATTTAATTTTCTGTTTACTTTGCTCTGGTATTATGATCATGTAAAGTGATCGCCTTTGTTAATTTTTTTTGAGATTATGAACCAGAATATTCTTGACAAAGATTTTTTGTATACTTGGATGATCGAACTGTTTAAATATTTCCGTTGTTGACACCTAAAGTAGTAGTGTTAATAGTTCTACCATTTTCCTCTTATGCTCTTAGTAGGTATGTATGCTACACTTTTTGTATGACGTACCTACAGGATTTTTAACTGGTCAATGCAACTAGATAAGATTCCAGAGTGGGAGATACTCTCAGTATCGCCCTGGTGAAAGACCACTATTCAGAATTAAAACGTTGCTTGAAATGGCTTTTAGCCGTGTTTGGTGACCAGATCTGAAAAGACAGGTATTTCCCCACCCTTCTCTTCCCCTTCTGCTTCCCCTTCCCAATACCTTCAGCCTTACAACATTTCCCAATTGGGGATGCCATGGTCTCACTGGCTCCAGACGGTTGGGAGCAGTTGAGACTCTTGTGCGGTATTCATGTAAAAAAAAAAGATAAATATGATTAATTAAATTATTTTCTCAAGTAACCATATTTATTATTACTCAAATATTACACCATAAAAAGAACATTACGTTCTCAAAAACGAAGGTTTTCTTTATAAAAGTGCATTCAACCTCGTTGTACATACGAAATACACTATCGTGTAAAAACCAGTTTTAGCTCACGACTGCAATCCGCAACTTTCAAATTTTTTTTCTAAGTCTCCATCTAATCTCCGCAATCACATCAAACGGGAACTTTCATCATCAAGGCGATATTTATTGGATTACTCTGATGAAACGGTATTTGTATCGAGGTGGTGACGTGCCGGAGCTTTTCAAACGGGGTTGTAGTTCAATTTATAGACATACTGCTACGGTGTGTAGTTTTCACAAAATAAGAAGTTGTATTACCAAGAGATGCATTGGTTTAGAATATGTAAATATAAATGGAAATGCAGCAACAAAAATGAAGCAACTCTTTCAACCAGTAATATTTACCAACAACCTTAAAAAGGTGGACAGATTCGCTTTGGTGAGAAATTGTTTTGAATGCGTCTTGAATTGATAAGAATGTTTACAAATTTTGACCCGTCGTACTTTTGCACTTTTTGCTATATTTAAAAAATATATTTATCGATTTGCTAGCATTTGACGAATATATAATTAGAGCTTGGTCTTGCATTAAGAATGACAGAAATACGAATTTCGATGTAAATTCTGGATGCTGGTCCAGAGGAAGACATCTAGTGGGCCGCCCGAGACACAGTTGGGAGAAACACCGCCAGAGGCTGTGTGAGGACAGGCTGCAGTAGCGCAAAATAGTATTATCGGTACGACGGGTCCGCAGCCCGAATAGGACAAGAGAAGAAGATTAATTCAACATATTTGAGCGTATTTTAAAAATTCCGACAAATCCTTTTCTATGAGTACCCGATGAGTTAAAGCATCGTAGGTCACTACAATTTTTTTTTCGATTTACAGAGAGATTACAACCGAACTTCTAATATTACAAATGCGCCTCTTCAAGTTCCCGGATTTGATGTATTTTTTCCATTAGTTATTAAATAATGTTCTAAAAATCCACGTCTTCACCTCCAAGCCACAAGATTTCCTCAGGCGTGGAAATATAAAATACTAAAAGACAAGCGCTATCATTGCAAAATAATATACTAGAAATTAATATTGATTAGGTAGTAATGTTTATTTTAATACGAAACAGACCACGTGGGTAATTTTCGTATTGAAAAATAAATAAATTTAAACGGTAAATAGTTCACGACAAAAATTATTCGACGAGCTGAAAACTATTGCAACAACAAGCTTTAACAAAAAGAAAAATATCAATTAATTGATAAACTAAAGTTCTTTAAAACTTAAGACAAGATTTTTGTGCATAGTGCAATATAATAAAAAAAACAGTAATTATTGAATCAAACACTAGTATATATTGATTAACTTGGCGGGTTTGCGATAAGCCGACGTAGCTCAACGGTAGAGCATCTGACCGGACATTAGAAGGGTGCGGGTTCGAGTCCTGCCGGCGACATTTATCTTTGCTCGGAAGGTTTTTTCAATTTGGATGAGTGTTTTAGATTAATAATTATTGTTTATAAAAAGAAAAATATCAATTTTCAAGGATCACCACACGACACTTTTTGTTCTGTAATAAACAAACAGATTTATATGTCTTTCTGATTAGATAAAGCGCCTGCAGCGGTTTTTATATAATAAAAAATTATGGTAGGAACACATAGAAAATATAAGCACAGGGAAATATGGCATGAAAGCGTACCGGTTGTCGCCCAGCTACGACTAATGCAGCGTAACCAATGAAAGTTAAATCGGGATTGGTGTGTAGATGCGATTTCCAGTAGTATGGGTGAATAATGTTGGCGACATGCATTGTAGCATAGTTTCTTTACTAATACTTGATAATCTTCTTTGTTTCTACCATCTACGTATTTAGATACAATAGGAAATAAATAAATGCAGTTGTATTTATGAAACTCTAACGTTAGCGTTATTATATTTATGAAATGAATTAAAAATTACTTTGTACTCACCACTTTATTGATATATACATATAAACATGTTTCGAAAGTGGTTCTTTCCTCAACAGAAATATATAGAATAATTTCCTGATGAGAAAACCATCGCTTTCGAAACACGTTGATATGTATATATTAATAAAGTGGTGAATACAAAGTAATTTTTAATCCATTTATCAATAATGACTCCACGATGTGAATACAAAAAAATTTTTTTGAAGAAATTGTAATATATTTAAGTTAACTTTATTTATCAATGTTCTCATCTAATTCAAATCACTGCACTGAGACAAATGCGATAGTTCATTTAAGGCTTCAATGCAGCGAGAATTAATGTGCCGGAGGTCAACCTATAAAGCATACAGGGAGAATGCGCTACGAACAAAACGTTAAACACCTCTTTGAAATGAAACATTGAAACAAAAACATGATTTAGAACGGCTGCAAGAAGTTTAAATGGCGACTTGTAGTTTGAAGAAATGAAGTCATTATGCGGCAATCAAAGTAATAATTTATTTATTGTTGAAATTATGTACAGTCATAAATAATTTTTTTGCACTACTGCACGTCTATTTTAAGTAATGCTTGTGAAGAAAAGCGGATTGCAAATATTGAA
The DNA here is from genome assembly GCA_022606495.2 of Halesus radiatus. NCBI lineage: Eukaryota > Metazoa > Arthropoda > Insecta > Trichoptera > Limnephilidae > Halesus > Halesus radiatus. Next base: position 6,707 of record JAHDVE020007038.1, on the reverse strand, counting down.
ATTACTACATGTTTACATAATAAAGTAGCATGAAAATGTTACATAAAAATGATCATTGAAGTTTTTTGATAAGATTACATAGTAAGTTGTTTACATAATGAAAAAATATAAAGTAGATATCCAGTGAAAAGTTTTAAATCATGTAAAGTAGATTGTCACGGGCGGTGTTTGTTTGTTTATTTTGCATAAAAATCAACAGTTTTTTCTGACCTTGATGAAATTTTGCGTACTTGACGTTCAAAATAAGAGGAAAACTAATAGGTAAGTTAGGGGTAGAAGTGGAGTAGGGTTAGGGTTAGAAGTTGAGGGGTAGGGGTAGGGGTAGGTAGGGGTAGGGGTAGGGGTAGGGGTGAGGTGGGGGTAGGGGTAGGGGTGGGGGTAGGGGTGGGGTGGGGAGTGGGGGTGGGGTGGGGGTGAGAGGGGTGGGGGTAGGGGTAGGGGTAGGGGTAGGGGTAGGGTATATTAATTACTAACACCAAAAGTACATTTTGGGGCTAGTAATTAATCGTATTAAATAACGGTACAATCTTATGGGTGTATATGTGTGGGTGTATGTATTATTCTTTAGTTTATTTGAAGGACGGATATTTTTAAAATTATTTTTAAGTGTTTTTTAATTGCATTTGAGAGTTGTCAGTATCTTTTATCTTTCTAGTATCTTCAGGTAAGTTATTGAAAAACCTTAATCCTTCGTGTGTGTGATGGTGTTGTGAAAGCAGGTATTGTGATGAGAATACGAGCATATAAAAACAATAAGAAAATGTTTTATAGATGTTAACAAACTTATTAACACACAAATATTTCCCAAATATCCACCTATGAATGATGAAAAATCGAATTATTTAAAGGCCCATATTTCATAATTAAAAGCAAAAATAAATTAAATAGCTGCACTGCGTACTAAATGATTACTGTACCATGATTTGTGAAAGATCGTTCAGTTTGGTTGGCTACTTTTGTTCCAAATTCAATATTAAGTTTGGTATGAAACCATCCGAAAGTGCGTTCCTCTTAGGGAATTATTAATTTGAGAGAAAATTTAATTGCTTTTTTTCCACCTATTTTGAAAATCCGTGCACGACATTTTGGCGGCCATGATTCTTTATTTTCACCCCTTGTCAAATCATTATTGATAATGCCTTTCAGTCATCACAGCGCGCTGAAACATTCCATATAAGGCCAAAAAAATATAATAATATTCCTGCCTTTTAAACATATTTTTTAAATTTATTATTAGTATGTTTTTAATTATAAAATTTGCGGTATTATTGTTAAAAAATAATATTTTTCTCCACTGATTCGTAACATCAGTTATTTGTGGATATACGAGGTGTGTTCAAAAGAAAAGGTGAATTTTGAATTTTCGCGGGCTGTGTACATTCGATTATCGATTTTTTTTACGTTGGTACACATATGTTCATCATATGTTAGCATTATCAGACATTTTGGATTAGTGGTTTGTTTTTGACAACTGGAAAGGTTAGTCACGTTTTGTGTGTTCTTTGATTTTTTACTTTTTATTGTTTTAGTAAAAAATTGAAAAACATCGATTTTTGTTTGATTTTTTGAAGACATGCTGATAAGGACATAGAAAACAAAGCAAATCTAAAATTTCACATTAATCGGACTGATGATGCCCCAGAAAACGGCTATCAAGTTCCGACCAAAACTAGGAAATTCCTCCATGGGATTATCAATTAACATTTTTTTTCTAAAAAGAATCAACTTTTTGTTGTTGAAGAAATGCTGATGACGATATAGAAAATAACATAAAAATAACGTACTTAAATAAAATTTAATAATTTTTTTCTTAAATTTTTTGATTAACATATTATTTATTAATTTAGTACTATAACCATTATTTATTTCAATCTGTTTAATTATATATAATTCTTCGTTAAAATTATTATTTGATATAGGTACATTAACTAATCTACTAAGCATGAAATGAAAATCGGATACTTTTTGGGAAGAGGGATGATTAGAAGTATTATGTATAACTATGTCTGTATATATACGATATATATTAAATTCAAATTTATTATTAACAATAGAAATATTTAAGTCTAAGAAATTAATTCTAAAATTTTGTCCTATTTCTATAATGAATTTAATTTTTTCATGGATTTTATTTAGGAATTTAAGGAAAATATTGTGTTGTCTTTCAGTACCAGTCCATTTACAAAACGCATTTTATTTTATTGTTTTTTTTTTGGAATTTACCTCTCAGACCAATGTGACCTAATAATATTATAATCGAATATCGCGTTAACAAAACAATTTTAAGTGACACCAAATGCCTGTGTCTTTGCATACCTGCACCACAGTGAAGCGAGGAGTGAGACCACTTTAGCGTTAGTTATTGATGATTATTAACGTCGTCGAAGGGTAAAACCACTTTGAACAGCAATTAAGTTCCTTTTTTCAACATTTTTCACTAATCATCTAAATAATTGTCTCTTTCTTACAGGTTTTGTTTACAAAACATACTCATTATTAATATTGAGAACTGTGTTCCACAACCATTGACACCAAGCCGAAGAAAGAATTGTTACATTCATTGAGGCAGGCCCTAGTTGAAATTTTTTTTTAGTATTTTGGAAAGGTTGTGAAGCACTGAGCTTTTAAAATATTATGAATAATGTTGAGTTAAGTAGGTTAGTCTATCGAATATAGGTACCTAATCTACGTTAGGTTAGGAGTTTTTATTTAGATATTTCACGAGAGCCGGTGGTTGACAGAACGCTGGAAGAAGAAACCGAAAAAGTAATTTTGTGAACCGAGAGAACTCACTTACCAGCCATAGAAAAAACATAAAACTGCCTCAACAAGAAATAGGAAGTAAAGGAAGACAAACACGAAAAACGGTACTTTTGTATTATTTTTTTTTTTGAGGCAAAGGGATTTCCGGATCATCAAGAAATATCGGTTGCAGAAGGCGTGAAGAAGCAGAGGGAAACTGGAAAGGTGTATCGGAAAGCATAAAATAACGAGAAACTGGAAACAAGAAGTGGTGGGAAGCAAGAAGCGAGAAGAACCATTAAGCAAAAAGAAGCGAAAGCAAGAAACAAAATCCTAAAGCTCAATCAATTCTTTTATTCCAACCTATCATAAATTTCGAAACTGGCTAATAAGTTAGCCATGTATACCGATCGATTGAACTCAAACCTCCTTCCCATCCATCGAAAACGTGTTCCGAGTCCTAACAAATCCACGCCGCCTGGTGTACCGATCTTACTGGGACAGGAATATTCCTGGCTGGGGTAGTACAATCATATCGTGTCATCAGATTTAATGACGTCAGCACCCATTATGACTTTAATTACGATTGCATAATAACCGACATTCATTAATTCATATAAGTTCACATTTATGAACCCAAAGTTAATCGTAATGAATACAATGCAAACGATTTAAAACTTTTTTATTCAAGATTTTTCAACAACTTAATAGTTTTCTATATAAAAGTATAAAATACCTGTACCCCGATTAATTATAACAAACAATTGATTATTTATTTGATTTTGAAATTAATTCAGCAATACCTGAGGAGCACCTAAAAGGTGAACTCTTTGTTTAGTATATTTGCAGGGATATTAAAAAAATTAAAGACATGTCAAATCAATTGACAGCACCGGTAAGGAAAAGATATATACAGGATGTAACAGCACGTACCCGATAAACCATTTAAGAGGATCCACTTCGTAAAATTCGAAAGAAATCAATCACTCTTTATTTTCTGTTGTTTTTTCGGTTTCATGTTTCATTTAGGTTATGTTAATATTGTCTTCTTCAATGATTAATTATTTTTATTCATTACATTATTGGGTAAGATGTTTTGTTTCATAATGCTCTCAATGTTTCCCGTTCTTTACATCCGTGGCGTAAATGCATTGAAATGTATGTTTACTCTTTCTGCATTAAACTGCATGTGCTGGGTAATTTATATTTTTAGAAGAGTTTCGTACCTCTAAGAAACTCAGTGCGGTAACTTTAGAACGTATCTACTTTTTTATTTTATTTTGCAGTTTAATTGAGTCGTAATATAAACAACATTTCAATTTTTTATTTTTATTTTTTTTATTTATTATATTATATACGCCCTATATGGGCTTTTACATATTTAGTTTATAATATTCACACAGGTGCAAAACACATTTCAGTAACTGCACCAAAAAATAATAATACACATTAACAGAAGAAATAAAAAATAACAAGTCCAATATCCACCAAGTCAATACTGACATTGATACCAAATAAGAAAATAATGTAAAAAGTTGTAGTTAACAATAATTTATAAACCAAGCAGAAACAAATCACTCATCCTCCTTTTGAAATTTGCCAAGTTTAGATTATTGTCAAATACATCCATATCATTTAAGTATTTGTTACCAAGACTGTGTAAGCGTTGAATTGGTGAATTCAAACTATAGTTAGAACGGGATAAAGATATGTAGAAAGTTAATGTCTGTCTTGTAGTTCGATTGGGTATGTACAGGTTTATTAAATGCAGGAGTTCAGAACAATTTAATTTACAGTTTAACAATTTTAGTAAAAAGGTAAGGTCGTTAATTTTCCGTCTGTTTTCTAATGTTGGAATATTTAAAATATTCATTAACGATGGGTAATTTATGTGCTCTAAAGGTAAATATATATATATATATATATATATATATATATATATATAATCGTATATGTAATTTTATTTTTTTATTTTTTTGTTATTCATCTATACAATCTCAGTGTATTATAAGGGTTATTGTACTGTGCCTGTCTCATTAGGAGAAGCTGTATGGAGAACTGGCATTGTTTTCAGTTTACAATTTACAGTTTACAAAATTGACAGTTCACTGTTAACAATTTACAGTATAATATTATAGTAAAAAGTTTGAAGCATCAATTGTCACATACTAACTTTTTTTAAATATTTACTTTTGATCTGCCTAGGCTAGTGTTCCAAATGTTGGTGTCCAGTTTATATTTATCGTAATTTGTGTTCAGTCTAATGACCGGTGGACGTACATTGTTTAAATTTTCGCAAAATATCTATAATTTATTTAATGAAATAACCTTGTTTATAACCTCGAAATTTGTTTATTTTTTAACAAATTATAACACAAGCATTATCAGGGAATAAAAATAAACTAACAAAAAAAAATATGTATGTATATATATATATATATATATAAATAGAATGAGACAAAACATAACATAGAACAAAGAAACAATGAGATAGCATGAAATAGAAATCGAACATAATAATAGAGAGAAAGAAACAGATATGTTCATAATGGATTACAAAGGAATACCTGAATATGCGATTGAGGGATAATGGAAATTTTATGAGTTTAAGGAAAATATTCCTAATATTGGACAAAATTAATTGATTATTAAGAATTTTGTATTTGGTTTTAACTGCTTTCTTTTTATAGAGCGATTCTAATTTATTTGGTTCCATGACAATGTGTAGGCAGAATATTAGCACCGGTGCTTTGATTTAAGGTATGATCTTTATCAATGAGGTGATAGGCAATAATATAAAATTTCTATGGTCAAATGTTGTTTTAGCGAAAGGGAGAAGTAAGAGATTATGCCTTTTAGATCTAGTATCGCGAGCAGTTTGGAAATTGTTAAATATAGTTCTGTATTTAAAGAGATACGCTAGTATGCTTTTGAACTAAAATTGCCTAATATCGAAAACACAAATTCTCCTAAAGATTTAATCCGAGCTGTTTGTGATCGATAGTGTTAGATTAATTTTTATAATATCGATTGTTAAGTGTAAATGAAGAATATTATGTACTGTAAATGCTTTATGTTTCATAATGTTTCGTGTATACCTCATTAGAAGATAATATACTAAGATGTTCACGTATAGTAAATAGGTTATGATATAACAAAAAAATAATTAAAAAATGCAGTTAATGAATACATTTTATGTAAATGGTAGTGTGTTATATTTAATAGTTGTTATTAAATTCTGAACAAAATCTGTACCGCTTGTTTTTCTCCAAACCAAAACATTATATTTGCTTATGTTTATGTGTTTGTGTATTCTACGTGGGTTATTTCAATGGGTATTCGGACAATTCAACGCACGTATGAATCGACATACTTCGAGAACGAAAAATCTAAGCTAACCTAATTGATACAAATATATTTTTTTTAATTAACAGCCAAAAAAGGCCCAAAAAAACATGGTAATCACCTGAGATAATGAGCTTTAAGCTGTCGAGTTCTTTTGGGAGGTATTTCTCCCAGCCGGACATGGCCTCATAAAAATCATATTATCTCATTTTTTTATTTTAGTGAGATATGTGATTTAAACTGTGTTAGAAAGAGAAAAAAAGCTCTTTTTGTTGTAATTTAAAAGTTTACCATGTGTATTTAAGAAAAATATTTTTTATTTCAAAAATACTTGACAGGATAAAGTAGCTTTTTTATATTAGATGATGTAGAAGATAAGCGATTAATTTACAATTATTAATAAAAAAATAAAGTTAGTATATTTGTTGCACTGTATATACTGTCAGTATCGCTCTGGTTAAAGACCAACATTCAGAATTCGAAACGTTGTTTAAAATGGCTAAACTGTGTTTATTAACCAGATCTGAATAGCCAGGTACTTCCCAACTTTCGTATTCCACATATCCATCCCTTCAGTATTACAACTACACAATTTGGGGATACCATAGCCCAACTGACTC